>JBBPDB010013156.1:0-12864 GCA_037974465.1 Brachypetersius altus | reverse complement strand
AGAGAGAGAGAGGGAGAGAGAGAGAGAGAGAGAGAGAGAGAGAGAGAGAGAGAGAGAGAGAGAGAGAGAGAGGGAGACAGAAATAAAGAGAGAGAGATAGAGAGTGAAAGAGAGACAGAGAGCATGAGAGAGTGAGAACGAGAGAGGGAATGGGAGAGAAAGAGAGAGAGAGAGAGAGAGAGAGAGAGAGAGAGAGACAGAGACTTAGAGAGAGAGAGAGGGAGACACAAAGAAAGAAAGAGAGAGATAGAGAGTGAATGAGAGACAGAGAGCATGAGAGCGCAAGAGAAAGAGAGGGGATGGGTGAGAAAGAGAGAGAGAGAGAGAGAGACAGACAGAGACTTAGAGAGAGAGAGGGAGACACACTTAATAGTATTACACTCTGAGTAATCAGAAATCTACCATTCTGATGCAAATCATGCTGGCTGTGTAGATGGTTTGAAGTCTTCTTAACTAAAGCATGCTTACGCCAGTTTTCTCATTTGCTATAAACACTCTGACAGGAAACTCATTTTTTTCATTCTTTAAAACCACTGAAAAGAAATGTTTCATTTGAGGTAGTACACCTAGTCAAGAGTCCGTTGCAATTAATAGCATTCATTTGTCTTGTAGAAGGTGATCAACTGTTTTTGTGCACTTCGCTCAAAGAACTTTTTGGGATGTTTAGTTTTGTGAGTGGATAAAAAATAAACTTCACCAGAATATATTTATTAATTTCAGTAAATTCATTCACTCAGTCTAACTAGGGTTCCAGCAGCAGTCAAAAGACAGAGAAACCCCTGGTCCATCAAAGGGCTGACACACAGACAAACAAATTCACTCCCCTGACATGCATGACTTTGGACTGTGGGAGGACACCAGAGCACTCAGCAGCAACACATGTAGGGTTTCCACATGGCGGAAACACACTAACTCCACACAGAAAGCCCAGGTATCAAATCCAGTGTGATTTCGGAATTTTGACACAGCTTCAAATTATGAGCCTTTTTATAGAAAAAGCTTAGGTTTTAAAGACACTACCTAAGCACCATGTGCAATAAATTGCATGCAGATGGTTGATTAGTCTGCAGTTTACATAGCAAGCGAGCTAGTGTTACAGCTAAACCAACCTTTTTAAAAAAGTCACAAAACATCAGATAGCTAGACTGACAAATATAAAACGAACGCACCACATTTCACATTAAAGGTTTATGCATGCTTGAGGTGGATACATATTTCCCTGTAAAAAAGAAATGAGATCAATTGTGCTGGAAATGTATTTGCTGAAAAGTAAATTTTTTTTGTTCTTTGAGCAGTTTTTGAAAGTTGACTTTGTTTACCCACACTTTGTATCCTATAAATAGCTGTCCCAGGCTTAACAGAAAAACAATTACCAGCACTTTCCATTCTGTCAATTTAATATTTTGTGTTTATTTTACATATGCATTGAAGCTTCCCTCTTTTATTAACACTCACACAGCAGTGACAGCAGTGCTGGTAAGTAAGAGCAAGATTTTTCCAAATCTAACAAACACTGCTGAAAACAGACTGTTTACTTCTGGGTACATGGAGGGAGTTGGATGCTCTACTTCACCTTGGAGCTCATAATATTTGAGATCAAAAAACTGTTTTTTAAATTTTATTGTTTTTTAATAAAATTTTGTCCCGTTTTCTTGACTGATTTGTTTTATTGTTATTGGATAATTGTAGTGATAGATTGTCATTACTGGTGCCTCCTGCTGGAGTAACCTGAGCAGTTAGACACTGCATTATGTCTTGGTGCTCATACAATGTACATTATAGTCTTAAACAGAAATGAGAAGCTGTTCAACATTAAAGATTTCTTTTTAGATATTTATTATGTTTGTTTTCGGGAGTGACAGTTCTATTCTCTTGTACAGAAATAATGGACACTTGCATACATTTTTGGGGTCTTTTAGCTATTTACTTTAATCCATCAACTGGTTGCTAACAACAGTAATGTAGCAACACAGGACAAAAACAAATGAAGGAAGGAAAATGGCTAATTAAGAGTAAAACATGTACAAATATCAAAAAAAGTGTCTTTAACTGCAAAGAGCCCATAGAACTGAATAAAGAAGAAGAAATATGGAGAGGCGCTGCTGAGCAGAAAGGAAGGTTTCACTGTCAGAAAGTAGCTGATTCACTATGGAAATGTTGACACAACTAGATCTGTTCTGAGATGGAAATATAACAATGCCTGACCACAGATTGTATTTCCATGTATTTTGTTTGCTGTGAATGGACATTCAGGGAACTTGAGTAGGATTGGAAAGTGCTCATCTCAGGCCAGGATAAGGACATGTACTGAGGGCTGGTGGCTAAATCAGTTGTGCTCTGACAGCAGTGATTCACAGAAATGGTTGTAGCTTAACTGAGAGTGAATATCCACTTCCATTTGCATGACATATGATAATGTGACTCATTTGAGGTTATGTCCATGCATAAACATACAAAATAAGACCCAGGCAGGGCCATCGGTCAGGGAGGGCATGCAGCATGAGTGACCCAGACCCTACACTTCACAGGTCCCGTGGCAAGAGGGGAAATCTTTTATAGAATTAATCTTTTTGCATGTCATTACAGAGCTTTTGCAAAACTATTCAGCCCCCTTAAAAGACTGGATTTGACTGGATTTGTCTGGAAGAAGTATTTTTTTGCACTGCGTAATATTTTATTTTGAAAGACAGCCTTAAAGTGTGTTGCGTTAAAGTGGAATTGATTTTATATAAGAAAACATTCTGACAAAATAAGTTTGCCTAATAAAGAATCACTGAAAAATGTGCTCCATGTATTCAACCTTCACACTCTGAGTTTACTAAGATGACTCGCTCATGACTAAAACAACAGGCTAACAATTAGCCTTGTTCTGTAAATCATTAAAACATCTCTGTTTCTGGATAAAGGCCACCTTAAATTCAAGTGTCATTAGTAACGTGGAGGAAAGTTGTAAAATATAAGGATCAAATAGCATTCTAAGGAAATTACAGTTGATGTGTACTAGGTAAGAAAATGCTACAAAACAATATCATGTTGTTCCAGGGAGCATTGCTGGATCAACTGTGAGGTAATGGAACTTAAATTGTACCACCCAGACACTGCCTAGACATGGCAATCCCTCAAAACTCAACACCAGCTGCAAGGAGGGGACTTCTGAAGCCACAGAGAGGCCAAGTGTTAGAAGGGGAGAGAGTTTAGTGGCTGAAATTAAACTGAAGATGCACTAGTCAACAATATCAAGCAACTGGCCTAGATGTTAAAGAGGCTAAAAAGAAGCCATTACTGAAGTAAAACCATAGTAAAGAAAGTATCAGAGTGACCAAACTAAAATGAGGAACAAGGTTTTGCAGATTTTTGGCCAACCCTCAAAGTGATATGTGTGTGTGGCACAAACATCATCCCAACAGTGAAGTGTGGGGGTGGCAGCAACATGTTCTAGGGATACTTTTTCTGAACAGGGAATGGGCCTCATGAACCACGTTTGGATGCATTTAACTAACATGGTTAACATAATTGTAACCATTTTTTCACCACAAAGAAAGTGCAATTGATCCTCTGCATGAATCCATCTGTATGCATAGGTATACAGACACAGAAGTTTTTTGATCAAATTTTACATTCATGGCTCAAATTAAAGCTTGAACAGTCACAATTTGCCACTGATTATTAATGTGTCATTTTGCACTGTGGGGCGAACAATAGGATATGAGGCATGTAAGGTAACTAATGTCCACATTAAAGAACTTCAGTAACACTGCTTTAAAAATGACTGAAAATGAGCAATTCTCCTGGTTAACGACATGCCTGTAAACCATCAACAGCATCACAGTGTTTCCTCAAGAATTATCCATGGTTCCTTGCCAGAGAAGCTAGCCCAGAAAGGGGGGCATCGTAAATGGATTTAGGATCCTTCTGCTGTTTTTTCTCCAGTTTAACTAGTTTGGATGTTCTTTTGTGTGTTTTGCCATGAAGGGGAAAGTAAACATTATGCTCATGTCACAGGGTGACAAGGGAGGGAGGTAGATAACTAGATACATCTAGTTGGGGACACAAGATAAAGTGCTTTTCAAAAAAATAATATTCAGTTCAGTTAATAAACGTTGAATAAATGTTGACTTTTAATCTCAGTGCTGCGTCGTGGTATTGGTGGGAGGTTTAGGTTGCTCCTCAGAGTGGTGCGATTGAGTGGGGGTGGCATAGGCTCTGGTCTCCCCACAAGCCTCATTTGGTGGTGTGACACTCAGACTAATGGTGAAGTGGGTATACATTTGATCTATTTTGGAGCAGATTTATGATGCAAATTGAAAGGAATCCTACTCTGAGCTCAGTGCTGAACTGAATATGTCAATGCTGCATGAGTGTATTTCATAACCAGACTGGATGACGATGAGTTTGGGCCTCCCTCTCTTCCAGGCAATTGTGGTGGCGGAAAATCACTCATGGCAATAAGGGATTGCCTGAGGTCACCTAATCACTCCAATCATCACTAATCTTCTGTTCATGAAATGCTAAAAGCTGCCTATGCTAACAGAACTGGAAACAAAAGGTGTGGTATGACCTTTTGTGCGAGAGTAGATCCATTAAAGATCCATTATCAGCATTGATGTGGAGGGTTGCATGAGGTCATTCAGCAGAATCCCCAAACACATTATCAGTTCACACAAACACAGGGAGCGTATTTTAAACAAGCTAACTGGGGACATCTGTTAAATGATGACTCTAGGATTGATGGGTAGAGGCTACTGCACAGAGTGGGCGGAAATAGCTATCAGTAGAGATTATAAATGGATTTACTTAAAATGAATGGACCGGTTTGAAAGTGAGTGTCCCTAGAGGCATATGGGGGCTATTCTAAGTATTCAGAGTCATATGAGGATTCCAAAGGATGCAATCAAATTATATTTAGGCTCTACCACAACCCACAAACCTTTTCCATTACATGAAGGAATCTAGATAGATCAATATAGACTCTTCTAGAAAGGTTTTATACTTTATTGCTATTAGGATTTGTCTGTATTCAGCCACAAGAGCATTAGTGAGGTTAGGTAATGACTCCAGCCTAATGCTGGATAACTTTATAGCTCTCCAGATGACACTTTTTTGTAAGAGATAACTCTACAGTGTTGTGTTTTGGCAGCAGTTAAATCCTCAAAAAGTTTTTAAACCACTTCAAAGGAGAGCCTGAATCCATTACTCCATAAAGGAATTTATTTAAATCCCTTCTCAGGAGCCTAAACACATCTTCAGTGTCAGACACCTTCAGGTTCTTCATTTTTCTGATGTTCCAACTCATGGCTCTTTACAATGGTTTCACAATTCAGCACGGCTTACACTTTAATGGCAGAAAGTGCACAGTACAAAGGTAAGAGCAGCAAAAACAATAGAATAAAAACTACATAAATACAGCACAACAGTAAATTACAAAAAGTACACTATACAAATAATCTAAAAGTATGAATATGGACATTTGTGTGTATTGTAATTTCATATATATAAATATATAAACCTATATTTGTAAATGTATTGCATGTACATATTGAGCATGCCCCCCAAAATGCCCCCAAACCACTTTAATTTCATTGTAAACTCATTAGCCTTACAGAAAATGTAAAGGTATACCCGTATTTGTACTGTACAGTTTACACTGAGCAGTGCTAGAATGTAAATACCGATTATACTCCTGTATAGACTGGACTGTAATTAATGCACAAATGTTTTCTTTGGTATAAACAGGTAAATACAGTAATAAATTCGTTTAATTTGCGGTAATAAAAATACAGGGCTTTAAGAAGAACGAAATGAAAAACGTGAGAACGCTTGAGATGCTCCATGGAGGAAATTCTGGAGTGCATCTCCACAGTGTAGCAGCCAATCAGCAGCAAGTAGAAATAAATAACGTTCTAGTATTGGTGAGTACAATTCAGTCCTTGTGCTGGCTGTTTGGTAAGCAGCAGACATTGACAAAAAACAGTAACAATGCACCAGAAACAGTAATAATGCAATAGAATTTTACCCAGACAAGAAAAATGACCAAGCACACCATTGTTTTTGGTGCAATGCAAGGGGGTCACTCTTTGAAACAGTTTTCTATCAAATCAATACATCAGTTGCACTTTAACAATTCTCAGAATGCAATGGACTGATAGTTCTTAGCATGCATTAAATGTCAGCACATATGCATGGACAGAGCGAATGAGCCTGTGGCTAGTAAACATCCGTACATAAATGGTTCACATACAATTTGTAAAAGTGACAACTGTGAGAGATTGTAAAAAAATATGTAATTAAGACTACAAAATATGTTTTCTATAATAATATGTCTCAACTATTGCTGTACAATTAGCTATGAATGCACAATAATGAAATAGGATATTGTATTCATTTTCACAATTGTATTAACTAGAACATAGTTTGCTGTACAGCTCTGGAAAAAAAAGAGACCACAGCAAACATGTTCTCAGGTTTGATCTTTTATAGGTGCAGCTGTTAAACTGAACAGCTTTGCCTTAGTTTTTAAGAACTGCTGACTATATTTTCCAAATAAAAATATTGTTCTTTAAAGCATCATTTTAAAGGAAATGGCAAAACATCAAACTAAGAGAAACAATGCAGTGTTTACAGAACATGAATAATTCAAAGAAAACAAATCTCTTACTCACTCAAACAAAATGGCAATAATTACCTTTGACAAACTTCTAGTAGTGTTTTAACATCCAACTGGTCACATTGCAAGAGGAGAGGCATGCCTCAAGACTCTTCTCGGTCTTTGGCCCCCCGGCGGTGGAATTAACGCCCTCTTCAAGGAGCACCTTGGTGACTAACTATACCTCTTGTTTCTGCTTATTTATTTATTCTTCCTCATTTAAAAAAAAAAAGATCAGAAAGCTCTTATCTCCACGCCTTCCTTACATTTGCCTTAGCCTCTGACTTTTCGTTGATAGGAGTTGTCTAGGTGTACTTAGCCTGCAGTAACTTGAATAGTGTAAAATGTTCTAGAGAAACTTGCCGAGCTAAAATTTTTCACAGTGGTGGTGACAGGAACCAGATGTCTGAAAACTTTAAATGCCTCTGAAAAATACATTCCAGTAATGTATTACATGAAATAGTTGTGAAGGTTTTGGACGACATTGAGTTGTAGTGAAACATAAACGCAAGGTGAAGTAAGGCAAAATGCCACTTTAATAAAACACATCAAACCACTCCGAATATTCTTGCTTGTCAATGAATTATGGGATTCCCCTTTAAAATAGAACTGAAGACAGATGAATCAACTGAATTAATTATTGACATTAGATCGGTACCTATTGACTACTGATTACCACAAACATTTATTTAGCATAAGAAAAAATGTCATTGTCAGTCTGTACATTTAATCCAGCCACTCTGAGCTACAAATTCAATGACACCAGGAGTAATTTAACCACACCAATGAGTAGTTTTCACAATGAGTAATGATGAAAGCAACGATGATGAAAGTAATGATGGGAAAAAGAATATGACTCTAAAAATGACTAAGAATATGACCTCTTCTTGTAGACACACACACGACAGGCAGCTCATTTGTTTCAGATGATTGGTGGTTTGGGTTTGTTTTAGCTTTGTTCCCATTCACATAAACTGAATGGAATCGCTTATTATAATTTTTTGTTAATCGTGTGAAGTGTAGGCAGATATACAAAATGACATTTAGCCAGATATATGCTTTTTGGCAGCATTTCATATCCTTTCGCTAACCACTATGATACTATTCCATTTCTGATCCTTCCCCAATCCCAGTACCAATTGATTTTAGGTCTACCTTGGTTAAGGCAAACAAAATTATTTCCTGGTACTCTCATACCAATCAGTCCTCTGGCTAATGGCAGAGTGCACTCCTTTTCACACCCACTTCACCGAACCACAAATCCATTCTGGATATGTCACTGGGAGTAAGTACCAGTGGATAGAGTGGGGGCTGATTTCCAAATACTCTCAAAGGGCATTAGACCAGTTGTGGAGTGGCTGAGAGTTTTGGGCTTACTATACCCGAGCCAGAATCTCTGCCCAGTCGTTTTACTTGTAATGGTAATGCTCCCTGAGGAACCTGCCGAGCCCCTGGATGGAACACTCTGCCTGACCACTGGTGGTAGCCAAAATTCAGGCTGATGGAGACCTCCAACCTGCCGTTGAAGGCTTACAAACCCCCAGGATACAAACTTGGGGCCTTGACCAGACAGGATGTCTTCTAGAATTCCATACACACACAACCTGTGCTGAAACAGAACAGTGGCTACGTGAAGGAGAGAGGGAAATTAATTGAAGGGGATGAAACATGACCCCTCGAAAAGTGGCCCTCCACCATTAGAATTATAGTGTATCCTCCTGACACAGGCAAATCTGTAACTATATTTTTATATTTAGCTCAAGAGAGAGTTGGCCGTTAGTATTGTTTCTTTGTTAGCTCTCTAGCGTGGCCGATATCAGGATGACCCAAGTGTGTGCCTATTACACCACGCTTGGAACAGTTCTGAGGAACTGTTGGGGGCACAGGCTATCCCTGAGTCTCCCAAACTATCCCCTAATCTGGGCTTTTAGTTACTGGGGCAACCAGCATGGATGTGGCCAATATGGGCTCAGGGGTTTTGGAAGCAGCATCTGCTGAGAAATAATGTGAGAGAGAGTCAGCCTTACCCTGTTTTGATCCAGGACAGTAGGTGATTTGGAAGTTAATGCGAGGAAAGAAAAGCCAGCTGGTTTGTTTAAAGTTCTAATGCTTTGCCTGCCAGATGTAGTCCAGGCTCCAACTTTTCGTTCTGCCTCCATCAGCTTTTGTGAAAGGAAGGGAGCAGGGATGGTGCAGGGATGTAACTTTTCAGGGTTTCTGTTGTGTTGTGAGAGAACCACCCCTGTTTCAACCTTTAAGGTATCAACCTCCACAATTAAAGGTAGTGAGGGGTTGGGAATTTTAAGTATGAGTTCACTGGTGAATAAGTGCATGAACTAGCAAAAGTCCATTCTTGCCATTGGTGTCTACTGTTTTGATTGACCATTAAGGAAGTCAGAAAGGGGAAGTCACTGTTGTTTTTGAAACCCTATAACTGTATAAATCGACAGGGCAACTGTACCATGAAGTGCAGATACTTTAATTTACAGCTATTATCAGACACTTTTATCCAAAGCCACTTCCATTCTCTAACTAAAGGGGGCAGTCTCTCCCTGGAGCAACTTGGGGTTAAGGGTCTTGCTCAGGAACCCAGTGGTGGTGTGATGAAAGTCGGATTCGAACCCATGACCTCTTGGTCTAGAGGCAAGTATCCTACCCACTATGCCACCAGCACCCCCTTTAACCACATAAATGTGTTTTATGGTCAACTGGTTCGAAGTTTCAAAGCTAGCCAATGATTTTATGATGTTAAATAAAAGGTTTCTGTGCATTCTGCCATCTTGGTTTTGTTGTTGTACATTTTAACAAATGACTAAAAACCCAGCATCTATAGTTCAGAAGATTTATGAATGTGTTCATTACACTTAGTTGAAAGTACTGAGACCAAGCTGTTGCTGACTGAATCACTGGTTCAGTTACACAGGTCAACAATTTTTTTTGTAATCATCAGAAATCTCAACACACTTTTCTAAAGCAGTTTTTCATGCTGATTTCAGATGTGCTTTCAGTTTTTTCAGTCACATCAATATTAGATTTGCAATAGACTTGCATGCAGTTTTTATTAAACAGCAGGCACCAATCAAGTAACAGTTTCAATATTTTCAGTGCAAAGTCAGACAGGTCCACACTGTGGTATAGATATAGTGATCAGTGTCAGTCAGCTACCACTGTTTCTTCAAAAATGCTTAGCATATGATTATTATACATTATAGCAATAGATAACCAGCTTCATCACAAACACTGTACCTGCGGGAAAACAACACAGATTTGAAATCAGCATGAAAAACACTACAAAGCCCACATAAACTTATCTCTGATGATTTTAACCTGTTGACCTGTGTTATTCATGGATAAAATCATTGTCTATTGTTTTTGAACACACCAACATGTTGGCCACTGGGGGCAAAAGGATAAATCAGAGGATGAGTCAATGCTGAAGCTACCAGTTTACCTTAGATGAGGGGCAGTGGTTTTCTACACGAGGCAAATGATTTTGTATTGAATGATTGGTGTGGTTGATGTGGTTAGTTTTGGAGAAGCCAGGTGAGATGAATATGCAACAGTAGGACACTGCCTTGAAGGAGAAAGCACTGAGCTGTCAGTTTATTAGGTACACCTACTTTGTACCTACATTTACTGCCCATTGCATCTGCAACTCCTACTTACTGCTGACTTAAATATCCAGTTGGCTAAATGCTGTGGGGTAATTATTAGCTTTTACAGCTCTACAAATTAGAAGCTGACCCTGTGAAAATGTTGCTTCGGCTATTTTTATTAGGGATCACAAACTCGTACTAGCAATGTACAGCAAAAGCATGAAACTTGCAATTAATGGAATATTTCAAGCTGAGCTGAAGCCAGTATTGTATCAAGTCTGGTGTAGTGTATGACTCACGGTACAATGTGTTACTACCCAGGAATGTAATGTGTGAGCCTTCAGATGTTTAAGGATTACTCATTGAAAGTGTCGTGTAATTAATGAGTGTTCTGTCTCTCTCTTTTTTCCTTGAACTCACACATCCTTTTCAGCTCTCATTTGGAGAAATCTTGCAGTGCTAAACCAGAGATCTTTCCCCCTGAACCAAACTACATGGACTTCTATTTATTTAGCAGGACGGCCCGCGAGAGACTAATGACTTCCTTATTGTGAGCAATTAATCCACTACTTTGCCTGGCTGAGCTGTGGGGTGGGCTTGTTGATTGAAGTGAGCCGGAAAATCTGTTGATCCGTTGCTGCCCTTAAGGATCAGGATTACATACTACACAGCTAAAGTGCGAACAGATTCTCAGTTTGTGTGTGTTTGTGTGTGTGTGTGTGTGTGTGTGTGTGTGTGTGTGTATTAGTTTTTGTATTGCCCTGTCTGTGTAGGGAAAACAGAGAAAAATAGTGCTAACAAATGATACAAGGACCTGAATATCTTCCTTTTAATATCTGAAAGAATGAAATCATTGTTTTTATAGCTAAGATTATGGTTATGTTTCATTTTATGGTCAGGCAGATTGTTGCCGTGGGAAAAAAACAACAGAATGTCAATCTTTTCAAGCAATAAATGTTTTCTGTTTGTGATGGAATGTAATGGCATGTTCTCACAATGTAAAGGAGAGAGAATATAAACAATAACAATAATAATAATAATAATAATAATAATAATAATAATAATAATAATGAAATCATAAAATAAATAAAATAAATAAAATAAATAAAATAAATAAAAATAAGAGAATTTTTCCATCAAAAAACATCATATTTACAGTACACATGGAGCATCCTAAACGTCTTCTTAAACCAAGAGCTTTATCTCTTCCAGGAAGGCTTAACAGTAGATGTTGGAACATTGCTGTGAGAATTGAATTGATTTCAGCCACAAAAACATTACCTAAGTCACAATCCCTTCCAGAGTTTCCCATTCTATTGGCAGTGCTCTTCTGTGAATTTGATATATGATCCCACATCCTGACACTGTCGAAAAACAAGTGTGTGTGCACGTGTGGTTACAGGGGTGTGTGTGGGTGAGTAGTATGTGGGTGCGGTTGTTTGTGTAAACGCAGCCCCAGCTGTTAAGTGCAGTGCAGATGTAGTGGCACAAAAAAAGAAGAGGATTAATTGCTAAATTTAGTGAAGGGACTAGAGGGAGTGAGAGATGGCAAAAGGGACCAAATGTGAAGGATGGCATTAAACAAAAAAATAATAGAACAAGAGACTAGATGTAGGCATCAGGACACCAAGCAATGAAAGTATTAAAAGTAAATGAGAAGGAACTGCAAAGGATGAAGTGAGGGAGAGAATATCAAAGCTGAAAATATATGACATAGAAAACACAACAAAATAAAGGGAATATAATGCAAAAACACAGAGGCAAAAACACCAAATTCAAAGACACCCAGTTGTTTCAGATTATGCAGGGCTATTACGCAAGAATTCAGGCACAGATATCTCTCTATTTCATATGTGGACTGTGCTTTGCTTTTTTTTGCTTCATTTACTTGAGCAGAATTGTGCCATTGAGTAAAAAAAATGAATTACGCAACTCCCATAACCCCAGATCTACAGTGTGGCAAAAGCATCTTATTTTTTTTCATCCTATTTTCTCCAGAGGGCACAGCTTTGCTCTGCTGTCCATGCTAAAGAAATAGAGGTTTTAAAAGGATGTTGCTGAGCTCCTCTCTAATTCTCCTGCAGATGAAAATCTCTGATAGAAGCGTAAAGCATAAAATCTCTAAAAGAAGCATAAATTCTGTGAGTTATTGATATTTTTAGAAATGGCATGAGCTCAACCCTTGAGGTGCCCGAATGACACAGAGTTTGGATTGGTGCACTTGTGAAGTAAAGCGAACACAGCACATCACACAGTGCAAACAGTGCCAAATTCTTTCTCAACATTTAACCCATTCACCAAGCAAAGCAGGGGGCTGCTACCAACGAGGGGCACCCGGGAGCAGTGTGTGGGGAAGGTATCTTGCTTAAGGGGACCTCGGTGATGACACCAGTAGTCCTGGGATTAAAATCCATGACCTTTAGCCACCCGGCCACCAGCTGATCCCAAAAGTTTCACGCCTTACATTAAGTCATTAACTAGCATGGATGGCAGCTGGTGGCTTAGTGGTTAAGGCATTCGCCCTGTGATCAGAAAGTCCGGGTTTGAATCCCAAGACTGCTAGGCACCACTGAGGTACCCTGAGCAAGGTACCGTCCCCACGCACTGCTCCCCGGGCGCTGTGTT
>JBBPDB010013108.1:0-12866 GCA_037974465.1 Brachypetersius altus | reverse complement strand
CGACGATCATCTTCCTTTAATCGTGGCAGCCAAAATCGTGATCGTGATTAAAATTCGATTAATTGTGCAGCTCTAGTCGGAACACTGCTTTGTCACTTTTTGAACCGCCTGTACCCGCAACATTTTTGAAAAAGCTGACCCACGCATCACTGCCCTCTGCTCTTTTCAGATACACTACCAGTCAAAGGTTTTGGCACACACAGATTTTCCACATTTGCTTGTTACTCATTTAATATTTACTGAAGAAAACTTTTTTGCTAATAAATACATTTACAGTATTTTCGCAATTAGAGAACCTTAATTAGCCAGAAAACTTTATTGATCTATAATGAGCCACCTATTATATTATAATGTGGATCACCAGATATTTGTTAGATGTTTAAGGAGTTATTATGTGCTGAAACAGTGAACGGGTGCATTTTAAGTTAAAGGACAGTCTAGAATTTGACTCAACAACCAGTTAATAGGAGTCAGACCTGCACTGTTACAGATTCTCTCATCTTAGAAAGGAAACTGTGTTTAATTGACATATTTTGATTCATAGATGTTCACTCAACAATTTTCCAGGGTTTAAGAAGAACAAAAATCTGCATCTCATGAAATAAATAGATCAGTGGCAAAACCCTTTGGTCTGGAAAAACTTTAGACCGGTAGTATGAATGAGAAATATTATGTTAGCCGTATTAGTCGGTTTAATGTCTCCCCAATATTACACAGGTTATATTAATTTGTATTAGATTTAAGTGCCGAGGGCTAAGTACTAACAGTTTTACTGCAAAATAGTGTCAAATGTATTTATCAACATAAATTATTAACACACAAAACTCCTTTATTTGTTATTTTCTTTATATATTTTATCCTTATAACTACAAGAGATAAGCATCTAGAGCTACGCATCTAGAGCTGTAGAACTTCTCTGTTTTCACTGTACATTCCTGTATTGCAATGACAATAAAGATGTTCTATTCTAGTTTTTCATAGTAAATATAACAACTATGTTTTCTCTGTCGACATCATGACCCCTATTTTCAGCGATAAATTCCCAACAACATTGTGTTATGTCAAACCACTCTGACTCACTTTGTTTACATCAAAAAGTTTGATGTTACAATAGAATTCTGTTATCAGGCGAAAACGCTCCGTCACACCAATCCCTCCTCAGTAGTGTTTTGTCAGAAATCCGTTTTGGTTTGGAACTCCTGTTGACTTTAATGACTAAGAGTTATTTCAACTCCATTCACTTCATCAGACGTCTCAAGCTCGCAAGTTTATTTAGATGGCACATTCTCATACACAAAACACATTAAGAAGGAGAGAAACTCCACTAATGAACTCTTGATGAAGAACTCCTGTTAATTAAACACCATTCTGATTCCTCATGAATCTGATTTTAAAAATGCCAAGAGAGTGCAAAGCTGTCATCACAGCAACAGGTGATGTTTTCAATATTAATCTACAATGTAGTCATTGAATGAGAAGGTGTGCCCAAACTTTTGGTAGTTTAGACTGAGATTTTCCACATTTGCTCATTATATATTTCATATTTATAATAAAATAATGAAAGAAATACAAGAAATTGTGGTCCGGTGGTTAGGGAGTTGCCCTAATCCTAGGACTACCAGCGGCACCACTGAGATATTCTCAATGAAGGTACTGCCCCCACACACTGCTCCTCGGGTGCAGAATGCACAATTGCTGTCTATTTAACACACTTTAATTAAAATACTGGTACTGGTTCCAGTATTTTAATACTGGTTCCAGTATTACACATCATGTGTACTGGAAACACATCATGTACTGAGGTTATGGCACTACATTTTTCAGAAACAGGCCATATTGGAGTGTGTTCTCGGTGGAGAATGTGTACTTATTTTCACAACAAAAGAGTAATGCAGTAATCTGTTTCCAAGACTAACAGCTTTGCTGCCTGTCTGTTTAAATGTGTGTGTTATTATTTATTATATAACCCATTTAATCCCAAATTTTTCCCTGCAAAATAAGTGCATGCATTTTACTCCTTAGACATCCGTAACATGCAATATGTTTGAATTTTTTAATTTTTTGGTGGTTATGATAGTATAACTACCACTATGACTATGTATTATGCTAGCGGCAACGGTTGTTGCCGTGCTTACGTTTACTCTTCTTACGGTGAAAAGATGCATGCAGGAATATAATTCTAATTAAATATTAGTAGTAGAAAATATGTGTTCAAAATATTTTAGTAATATCTGTTAATTAAGGTATTTTATGTACTTCCTCTTGTACAAGTTAGAGGCAGACATCTCTTTTCAGAGGTGCAGGCTGGATGTAAAGGGGCGTGGTCATGTCTCCATTCACATAAGTCACATGACATTGATACAATTTAGGGGAGACAACCTCTTTTTAATTTTCTTTAACTTGCATTAGCTGCCCAAAGCTAAAACAACACTTTTAGAGCTTCAAAAAAACCAAACAAAAAAAACGTTCACATTTGTTGCCATTGGGATTAAATGGGTTAAATCTGCCCAGACAGTGTACGTAGTGCAGTCTGCTGAGGGTATTTTCTTTTTGCGGAAGGTGAGCAGTACTGCGGGCATTGAGGCCAGGAGAAGAACAGGTGCTGCTGGGCCAGCTGAGGCCTGGGTCTCCAGGGGAATGGTCCAGAAAGCAGGCGATGATACGCGATGGTGTGCCACGGAGCTGCTGTTGCCAGGATACCAGTGGATCATCTGTCACCCCAAAAACGTTCCCGTCAGCACACATGGAGGCCGAAACCAGCCTCGGGGTGAATCAAAAAAACATTCCTGCCCAAAGCCCTGAAACCTTCAGCCGCATATTCATACTAATCTTGCTGGAGATGAGAATACAATAAAAACATGTCACAAACGACTTTATGTTTTTTTCTATGTCTAAAACACAGGAACGTTCCTGTGTTTCTCAGTCCAGTAACGGAATGATTCCGTTCTCTCCACATGGCTTATGGCTGGTCGTCCCAAAACCGCGGTCCAGTGGACCCAGCGAGTTTTTTTTGTCACGGTTGCTTTTATTATTTTTTCTTAGTATTGTTTAGTCAAGCAGTGAAAACTTGGGTCATAGAAAACTCCCACTGAACTGTATCTTCAGTATGAACAGACACGCTCATACTTTGCTGACTTCCCAGTTCTTAGATTGTATTGTTGGTTTTTTTGTGCAGAGGGAAAAAATAGACAATATCTTCTTAAAAAGTCTGTGTCTTGTCATGACAACATTTTGACCAATCAGAAGGCAGGGATGCAGGAAGCTCAGCGGCGAGCAGCTCGGGCACGGTTCGCTTTATTTGTAATGGGAAAACGTTCGCAGTGCGGTGTGGTTCCTTGAGCCAGTTTAAAAGCACCATAAAACTATTTTTTAGACACTGATACATGCAGGGCACTAGTAGATTCCACTAAAGACCACCTTTCTACTGGATATTAGTTTGGCTAAAAAGGGGAACTCTGCACAGTCAGTGAGTCTTTTATGCCTACAGTGAAGTCCAGGAGGCTTCGGCTTTAGTTTGATCCAACACAGCATTTCATCCAGTCCTATGCCTTCAGAACTTTAATAACTGTACTGAATTGGCTTCCTTCACTGACTAGCAGGACTTCATCGCTCACATTCATCAGACAAACGAATGGCTGTGACAAGAACAGAGAGACTCCTGCATCTGAGACTTTCTTTCAACCCTCTCAAAATGTTGTGTAAATCATTAACTTTCGTATATATGTGTATAAATGTAGGTATATTGGTATATATGTATATATATTTATATATATATATATATATATTAGGGCTTTTTATCTCATAGCTTTTGAAAGTGTGACAGAGTTGGGAAAAAACTAATAAACAAAGCCTTCTTTGTAAAATTGATGACTTAGTGTGTCCATTATATATTATATATATGGGATTGACATAGAATTGCGATTAATCGCGATTACATTTTTCCAGATTTGCCATTAACTAGTTAATTTTAATTAATCACTTTACAGCCCTAATATATATATATGCGTGCATGTGTGTGTGTGTGTGTGTGTCCACCCCTTTTTTTACCCTTATTGATCTGTCTGAGTGTGTTGTGTTCTATGTTGCACCTTTGGTCCAGGAGGACGGTATTTCATATCACTGTGTACTATATGTACATGGCTGAGATGACAATAAAGCTCTACTTGACGTAACTTGATGTCACACTACAAGAACAAAGTATCTCTGATTGTTGGTTAAAAAGCTAAACACACTAAACGGAATAAGATTAAACACTGATGGTATCACAAAATTACTAGTACATTCCTTAGAAGTCATTCATTTATGGACAGTATTTATACTCTGAATTTTGTGCATATGGCACAGCTCATGTCCCAAAGTTGAGCATTTCCATATCATAAGTGGTGCTGAAAGGTTTTGCTGGTCTGTGGCCATGCTGCAACTGGGCTGGGCTTGTAATTTTGTGTAAAAACTCCCACTGGGGGGAGGGGGGTAGTGTGTAAACCGCCCGACAAGTGAGAAGTTATTTCCAACCAAAAACTCACATTCCCACATCTACAGGACTCTGAGTGCATCCAGAAAAATAGAACCACAAATACTGGCTGAGCGGCTACTCGTGACGCTGACAGACTGAGGATAAACTCCACATCAGCACAGCAGGAAACCTCGTAACAGCAGGCAACACCACAGAGAAGCTGCTTAAACCAGGGAAAATAAACACGCTTGTCTATCTGGGCAGAAGATTGCCAAACTGTCTGCTTTGTAAAGTTTGGTCATTTTGGAAGCTTTTAATTGGTGCAAGGTTTAATTAGTGTAGAATAAATTGGGTATAAATCACCTAAAATTACCATACTATTATTATTATTATTATTATTATTATTATTATTATTATTATTATTAACAGTAGTAGTACTAGTAGTAGCAGTAGTATTAGTATGCTATTATTGTGTTTTAATTGTTACTGTCATGAGACTTCGCTTGCAATGCTTAAAAAAGCAATGAAACAAACTTTTAAAATGTCCCTTTCACTTCATTCATATTTGAATTGTAAGCTGTAAATATAGTATCACCAAAAGCAATGCGTTTACATATATCTGCAAATATAGAGCATATACTACTTGAATAAGACACAACACAGGGCAGCCAATCAGACGAGAGCTAATTGTCATGTATATCATAACAGCACAGCAATCGAAACAGTCTGTTTAAGTTTAAGGCCTAAAGAGAGGTTGGAAAATGATCATATTAAAATGAATTATAATACTTTTGTTTTATATCACCCCACAAATATGATAATTAAAATCCACAAAATGGAAGACACGGACACTAAGATTCTTAAATATCAAAACAAGACACACACACTCAACAGTGTGTTTGGTATTTGTTCAAACTAGCATCATGTTTTATGTGTAGGACGTCCGCTGATGCTGGTAAATCCATGGGCCTGTAACAGTGTAGTGGTCAGGACCTAGTTTTTAACTGAGTATTCATTGTTTTTTGACGTGATTAGACTTGAGTTGTCTCTGGACTAAGAAAGCACAGACATGTCAGAGCTCGGGCACGTCAGTGGTTTTAGTGGAAATGGTGTTAACTCACTGGCTTTGAGGAGGATCTCGGTGGCCTGCTGCTGAACTCTGTCTCTGGTGGCCTCCAGTTCACACTCTGCCTCTTTCTGCCGGATCGCTATGATCTCCGCATCCTGAGTCACTTCATCCAGCTGTTTGTGCAGCTCCTGTGACACACACACACACACACACACACACACACAAACAAACACAAAGACCAGAAATCAAACCCTCCAATCAAATGAGCAGTGTACCACTGAGTGACACGGTTGCCATCTCATTCTCACTTCCCCTACTCTCTTTCCATCTCTCTCGCGCTCACTCATGGATCTTCGCTCTCTTTTCGGCTGCCTGTCTTTATCTGATCACCAGCTGCACTCTCGGTTTGTCTCTCTCTGTCCAGCTATTTCCTTTCTCGCTCCGTCACTCCTCTCTACCTCTTCCTCATTAAATGTGAATGCACACATTATCTGTCCTTCTATACTTGCAATTTCCTCTCCGCTCACTTTCTTTCTCTCACTGGTTTTCCTCTCCATTGCTGTCATTTTCTTTCCTGTTAATCAAATCATCACTCTCTGCCCCATCTCCCCTCCCCTGTCTGTCTTTCTTGCTCTCCCTGTCTGGTCTATTGTGCCATGCTTTGTTACCCTTTTCACTCTCTACACTGACACACACACACACACACACACACACACTTATTCACGCAGACTGGGGGAAGTGAAGATGAGCAGACACATTCTCATCCCTAATTAGACAGTTTTTATAGCACACGGCATGTGTTGCCCCTGCTCAGCTGCTCGTTATTCATAAAATAATACACATCTAGTTTTATAACTCACAAAGGAGGCTGTTCTTAAAGAGAGACTGGCCGGGAAACTGAATGCACACTGGTTTGTGTTCTTCTCTATTCTCTTTGCTGGACAAAGGAAAATGTTTTTGTCTGCAGGCTGTAGCACATCATGAGCGCAAAATGATAAATCAGGGCATCTTAACTGTCCATACCCAGGTTTAAATAACTGAGATTTAAAAGTTTGGGTTTTTTTTTTTTCGTTTTAGTTATGTCAAAGCAGTTATACACGAGTTATACGCTTCCAGATTTCTCCATTCTCCAAACAAGGACACAGTGTCACTGACACGAAGCATCACTCTTACCGGAGTGCCAACAACACCCCTGAGTGAATAAGTAACTGAATGAATGAGTGTGTGAGTAAAGAAGTGAAAGAGTGAGTGTGTGAATGAGGGAAAGAATGAGTGAATGAATGCCTGAATGAGTGAGTGAAAGAGTAACTGAGTAAGAGTGAACAAATTAATGAATAACTGAAAGAATGTGAGTGAGTGAGTGAGTGAGTGAGGGAGTGAATAACTGAGTGACAGAGTGAGTGAGTGAGTGAAAGAGTGAGTGCTTGAAAGCGTAACTGAGTGAGTGAGTGAGTGAGTGAGTGAATGGGTAACTGAGTAACTGAATAAGTTAATGAAAGAGTAACTGAGTAACTGAGTGAGTGAGTGAATGAGTAACTGAGTAATTGAATGAGTGAGTGAGTGAATGAGTAACTGAGTGAGTAACTGAGTGAGTGACTGAGTGAGTGAGTGAATGAGTAACTGAGTGAGTAACTGAGTGAGTGAGTGAATGAGTAACTGAGTAACTGAGTGAGTGAGTGAATGAGTAACTGAGTAACTGAGTGAGTGAGTAAGTGAATGAGTAACTGAGAAACTGAGTGAGTGAGTGAGTGAATGAGTAACTGAGTGAGTAACTGAGTGAGTGAGTGAATGAGTAACTGAGTGAGTAACTGAGTGAGTGAATGAGTAACTGAGTGAGTAACTGAGTGAGTAACTGAGTGAGTGAGTGAGTGAGTAACTGAGTGAGTGAGTGAATGAGTAACTGAGTAACTGAGTGAGTGAGTGAATGAGTAACTGAGAAACTGAGTGAGTGAGTGAATGAGTAACTGAGTGAGTAACTGAGTGAGTGAGTGAGTGAATGAGTAACTGAGTGAGTAACTGAGTGAGTGAGTGAGTGAGTGAGTGAGTGAATGAGTAACTGAGTGAGTGAGTGAGTGAGTGAGTGAGTGAATGAGTAACTGAGTAACTGAGTGAGTGAGTGAGTGAATGAGTAACTGAGTGAGTGAGTAAATGAGCGAGCGAGCGAGCGAACATAAAATTCTTCTCTTATACTCACAACCACACAATAAGAGTCTGCATTTGCAACAGAATTTCTGTGCTTTTTAATACGCTATAAATGATAAATAACACTAACTGACACTGGGCTTTGTTGTCATCTCGGAATGACTGCAATTTTTCACTCTGAGACTTTGTCAACAAAGCAAAACAGCAACACAGAAGAGGCTTACAACATCGCAGCAATAAGAAACAAAACCAGTGTTTGTTTATCGCGCTGGTCTCTGGAGTGAGTTATTGTGTTAAAAAGCAACACACTGATCTGTTCTCTCAGCCCCAAGTGACCGGTGACTGATGAGGAGGCGAGAGGCACAGCTGAAAGGTGACAATGACCACCTTGCCACTGCTCATATATCTTCACCCGGCTCCGTTGGTGCCTGGCCGATGGCCTCAGGTGTCCCGAAAGCAGACGAGTTTACGTAAGCGCTGGACTTCATATAGAAAACATGTCTGGGTTGCTCTTTCCTAATGAAAGAAAACCCAGTTCTTGAGGAACAGATGCTACAACCATCAGTATCTGTATGTTTCCCCATCTGATCAACACAGATTAATCAGAACTGACCGGGATTCGCCTCCGGGAGCAGGTCCATTATGAGGCACAGACTTTGAAAATGTCACAGTGACTCCAAATCGATTCTATTAAACAGAACTTTCTTTAGAGTAAATACGGCTGCAACACGGCCCACATTTCCCACAGTGATTGATCTGAAACTTGCCGGAGCAGCAGTGTAACTCGCTGTGTGACAAAATATGTCGTCGGACACCTAATATTTTGGCTTAAAGGACGTTATGATTTTGCACAGTGGTTGATCACAGGACATTAACAACAGTGATGTGTGACCTGTCAGAGTCCTAAATTGTGCATTACTGCATTTCACAATATTGAGATTAATATTGCAATTAACAAGCAATGCATTAACTTTTTTATTTAAAATGATAAACACCAAACTTAATGTTTTGAAGATTTATCTGGAGAATTGATTTTTCCCCTCCCTACTCGTTCCCCACACTAATTGCCGGCATGAATAACGTCTCCATTTATGATCTAAATTCGGAATTTCATGGCTGCTCACTTATTAAAGGGTGACTTTGTGTTTATTGAGGACAAATTAGAGACGCATCTGTGCACTGAACCTTTTAAAGTCTGGCTGGATTCACAAGAGCAAGATCAAACATGCAACACGGCCAAAATGAAAATAGCATCCTTTGATCACCTTGTTCAACACACGTTGGGATTAAATTGTATATATTTTATTCATGCACTGTATACAGCATGCTCCTGCTTTCCCCCACAGAAATCTATGTCTTTATTATTTATTATAGGGTGTCTTTGTGTGGCGTTTTTACTGGGGAGGGCATATGTTTGTGAGGTATATTCATGAACATGCTTATTATTTATCATTCAAGTCCATGCATGCCCTGATTCTTTGCACAGAGACTGGCACTGGTGGAGCCTGAGGGTTCCTGGTCTATATATTGTAGATGAACATCTGTAGAAGTAAATATAATTGTGCCAATAAGTACACCCCATAGTAATACGTCTATTAGCAATTACAGTTTTACACAAATTGGACCAGATGTAGGTACGAGCACATGCATAGCTCAAAATGTGCCCTGATGTGAATGCAATGCTCCACATGCTCCACATTTAGAGAGGAAAGCAGCTGATAGTCAGACATCTTCTATATGCCACATCTTCTCATACATGTACAACTTATCTCAGAAGAAAGCAGCTCTATTCTGATAGTAAATGTTCTTTAAATGCAAATTTACTCCTGATGTTTCTTTCCAGTGTCTGTACATATTAAAAATCCTGTGTGTTTCTGCTTTCATGTTCGGTATATAATATGTGAAAATTGTCACAATGACTTCTTAAACACTGTTTGAAATCCTTCATATTACTTTACTGTCAGTTTTTAACCGAATGACGCATATTGTCAGCTCTCAGTGACATGGAAAATTCTCAGAAAACATAAAATAATGGCTTTTTATGACCCCAGTTTGTGAGAAACATTTTACCAGTGCCTTCCAGTAATGGTCCTGTGACTTGCTCTCGTTTTGTATCAATCCTTTAGCCTTACTTGCCTGTAACCCAATGACACCCATCAATAAAACAGATAACAGCCACAATACGTTTAATATAAATAACAATCCAGTAGAAACACACTGTAATGAGTACCAGATTAACCTAAGAAACACAAGCAAGTGACAACAGCGATCGACCAAGATACATACACCAGAAACAAACAGCAGACCTCTGTTTTCGATAAACAGTATGTTTCTGCTCGTGTCTTGTGTCGTATTGTGCTGATGTTCACCCTTACATACTACCAGACACTTTTGAACAAAACTGTGTTAAATGACTTAAAAACTGAGGAGAAGAAACTAGTGTCAAGTGAAATGTGTTTACAAGGACATTAGTGTTTCAGTTTCAGTAAGAGTATTTAATCTGTGGAGAGCAGTTGATGCTGCACTTAAATACTGATTGTAAAATTTGTAACTTGTTTCTTTTATAAGCTGTTAGAACACAAGTTTACAGTTATTTTCTGGCTAGACAGGCATACTTCCAGTGTCCTTCAGCTCAAGTGATCCTCCATTTAGTAGCACTATATCTGTAACTGTGAATGAACAGACATACAGGTGTAAATAAACTGTCTTGCTAATCAGTTTTACTGTCATAGGGGTTTCAAAATGCAACAAAAAACATAAACTGTGGTTTTATCACATTAATATACTGGAGGTCCTGGTATACTGTGGGCATTGGTCTTTGGCCTCATGCCTGTGACTGCAGCACCCCAGTGCCAACAAAGTATCTCACTACCTCTCATGCTTTATTACGTAAATATAGTAAGTGTTACTAGAATTGATGCTTTTCGGAATAGTTTATATGCCCCTTCTTAAATGTGAAGGAAACTACATATCCTCAACAGAGAACACTCTTCTGCACAGTTTAATGCACAATCAATATTTCTTGGCTAAATTTATTTGCTAAGTTAATTTTCCTAAGTTAATAGAAATAGCATTAAATTTAGCAGAAAAATTACACTGAACTTTTTTCACTGTAGAAGAACTTAGTTTTACCTAAAAAATCAACAAAGCATGTATTTTATATACTGCAGGGGTGTTTGAACATTTTGCTGCTGCTGAATATCTCATATATGTGCAATTTAAATGTACAATTCTTAGGGTCAATCCTACTGTTTTTGTCAATGTCTGTGACTTAATGGTGTACCTATGGAGTGACAGACTTTACATAAATATACATAAATATACACAATATACAAGTACACATTTTTACAACACATATGCACAAATTTTATTGCATCCTATTTTTATATTCCTAGATTGTATAGCGCACATTTGCATTTTTATTATAATTTAGTCTATCCCACATTTTTGCTGCTCATTGTACTACTCACTTTCTGCCATGGCAATGTAAATTTCACACTTGAGAATCAGAATCAGAGAACTTTATTCATCCCGGAGGGAACTGTTCAAGAATTGTTCAAGTTGTGGACTAATAAAAGTTTATCTTATCTTGTCATATCTTATCTTATATAATCTGTTATTTAAAGTTTGTATGGCCCTGCTGACCACTGAAATTACACCCTTGAGAAAGTAACCAATGGAAACTACAAAGGGTGCTCATTAGATCTGCAGTGTTTCAGGATAAGACGCTGCTCATTAAGTCTTCAAGTTAAAACAAAAAAAAACGTACTAAGGAGTGTTACCAGGCTTATTAATATCAACCCATATTAACCCCTTACTTACATCAAACTGTGGATTATGTGCAGCTTAACTCAATAAGGTCAAAGTATTTAATTTTGTTTTTATCTCTGACACTTTCTTCTACCTTTTCTTGTCTCTTGAATTCAATTTGAAATTCCTGAGGATTAAAGGATTGCTCTTAAAAGGAAAGATAAAAACACCTGAAGTGGTGTGTGCAGACGAGGTTCAACACCATGGCGCCTAATTACAGCGAAACCCATCCATCAAATAGATACGAGCTGTAGTGATTGGGACTCGTATCCCAAAGTACTTTTTGGTTTACATCCAACACCATTACACAAACTATGCAAGTCCTGCAGGCTGAAGCTCTTGTTGTTACCTTGATGTTGTTCTCCGCAGCGTTGAGTGAAGCCTGTTGTTTGTGGGATTTCTCTCGGCTCTCTCTGGCCTCCTCTTGCACCCGTTGCAGTTCGGAGCGCAGCTTGCCCAGCGTCTTCTGCAGTGCTGCCTCCTGAGCCTGGAACTCTTTCCTCAGCTCTGCCTCCGTCTTCTTCCAGGCCAGCAGGTTCTCGGCCGTCATCTGCTGCGTGCGCTTCATGGCCTCCAGCTCGCGCTCATAAAAAGTCTGGGCCTTGTTCAGCTTGGCCTCATATTCCTCCACCAGGCGTTTCTTGTCCTGTTTGAGCTCCTCCACCCGCTCAGTCAGAGCCTCCACCTCTTGCTTGTGCAGCTGCCCGAGCTTCTCCTGGTCTTTACTGTAGTTGGCGTTCTGACTCTGGTGAGAGCGAAGCATCTCCTGGACCTGCAATGGAAATAGGATGGGAACACCTGCTCATCCAGGGTTTCTTACTAAATCAAGGATATTAACAAATCACCGGTGCCAAGCACAACCTGAGCTCCTCTGAAAAGACTAGATGTTGGAACATGGCACTGAGCATTTGATTGCGTCACAACAGTCTAAGTGAGATCAGGTACAGATGTATACAGTATGGGCTGGTTTCCCAGACAGTGATTAAGGCTAGTCTTGGACTAGCCTTAATGGAAAATGGAAAATCTCTATTCACAGCACTACATAATCCAGGACAATGCTTAATCCCTGTCCGGGAAACCAACGCTATATGTATATATAAGTACTGGGCCATTAAACCAACAGGAACTTTAATGACATTGCATTCAAATCTATAGACTTTAATATGGAGTTGGTCCCTTTGCCACTAGAACAGCTTCTACTCTTCTTGGAGGACTTTCCACAAGATTCTGTGGGAATTTGTGTCTATTCATTCTGTAGAGTATTTATGAGGTTAGGCACTGATGTTGGATGAGAAGGTCTGGATCATAATCCCCATTTCAGTTCATCCCAAAGGTGCTGGATGGGGTTGAGGTCAGGGCTCTGTGTGGCCAGTCAAGTTCTTCCACACTGAA
>JBBPDB010013089.1:0-31120 GCA_037974465.1 Brachypetersius altus | reverse complement strand
TTGTTGTTTCCTTTAAAATGATGCTTTAAAGAACAATATTTTTATTTGGAAATGAGGAGAAATATTGTCAGCAGTTCATAACAACTAAGGAAAAGCTGTTCAGTTCAGTACTTGCAGCTGGAAAAGATAAAACCTGAGAAACTGAACATTTTTGCTGTGGGAACTTTTTTAAAGGCCCAGATATCTATCCATGCTTACCTTTACAGCATCAATGTAGGCTTTAGCGAATTTCTGACACTCATCCACCTTGCCTTTGTTCTTCTCAATCTCCTCCAGGAGTTTCTGCACACAGTCATGGGCCAGAATGTAAAATCCAACAAACAGAATTTATTCATAATACAATACAATAATAGATTGTTTAGCACAATAAATAGTACTGTGTAAAAGTCAACAGAGGAAATATTTCTGTTCATGATATTTAAATAATTATTTAAAGTCTGGGTCTTTCCAGTAAACAGAAATTACTATAATACATCATGAGACCAGTACTTGCAGCACCATCTAGAGGAACTGAGAAGAAGAACCTTCTAACCAAGTCAAATAAAACTCAGAATTAAAACAAGAACTCGTATTTAGTCCTATTTTTAGGATGTTTTTCTGGAACTAAAAAGTTACTATCTAGATAAATAGTTATATTGTTAAATAAAAGTAAAACTAGCATGACATATACGTCCATTTATGTCAAATGTACAAATGTACATTTTTATGGCATTATAATATCAATACCCTGAACCCCTGCTATTGTGTAATGTGGTAAAAAAGAATGCCTTTTAAACTGTAAAAGAAAATGTGACCGTAAACCTGTATCTGCACTGTACAGTTTACACTGAACTGCTGTCTCCTGCAGTTCTAGAATGTAAATAGTGATGTTACCCCTGTATAGACTGGACAGCAGCACCTTTTCTTTGGTATAAGCAGGTAAATACAGTAATCAATTCATTTAATTCATTTAAAATACAAGTTTCAAGAAGAACTAAACAAAAAACACGAGAAACACTCGAGGCGCTCCACACCGAAACTGTTCTGATACTGAATGCTGGACTGCAGCTGCCAGAGTTGCGTCACAGGGCAGCAGCCAATCAGCAGCTAGGAGAAATGAAATACTGCTCTTGGATTGGCTACTTTGAAATCTCCTGGTATTTCACCATCACATGATGTGCTTTCTTTGTGTTCTTTCGACAGTACAAAAACATTTAGAGTTATATTTTAAATGTAAATGTAGCTGAATTTACATTAATATTTATGTTACAAAATTATATTTGACTCAATAAATTAGCACTCAAAGACATGAAAATTATATACTGCCATGAAAAATAGCAAAAAAACCCCCAAAACGTTATCTGCACTTTCCGCAAACAATTATTATTTCGGTTCTAAGAAAAAATCTGTGAACGACCAAAGCTGCGAATTCAAAACCGTTGTGGAGGGGGGGGGGGCAGTTACTGTATTAAGTGGCTGGATTCAATCAAAGTGTGACCCGTTAGGCAGTACCTTCTCCTGGGTCAGTTGCTCTTTGAGGGCCTTGCTATCGCCGATCGGAACAGCCTGGATGTTCTCCTGCCTCTGCTTGGCGTCTGCAGTCCAGCGGATCAGCCAGTCATAGCTCTGTCTGTAGGATTGCATCTGCCTGCCCAGGAGGTCCAGCTCGTGCTGCCGCAGCTCCATCTGCACAAACACGGCCTGCCAGCGTTCCTTCAGGCTGGCCACCAGTTGGCGGTAGTGGTCCAGCTCCGCATCACGCTCACTGTGCACCTGAGACATGCTCTCATTCACGGCCACAGCCGCTCGCAACTCAGCATCAAGGCGATCGAACACTGGCTGGTCACCGTCGGCCTCTGAGCGCAGTTTCTGGGGTGGAGAGAGACACATTAAAGTCAAGTAGAGCTTTACTGTCTTCCCAGCCAGATACATTAAGTATACAGTGAGACAAAATATCAAAATATCACCCCCTGGACCATAGGAGCAACGTACAGCAGCACTAAGACAATGGGGATAAAAAAAAAGGGGGGGGGGGGGTGTGAATTATAACTATGTTATATTCTATACAAATATAAAATAAATGTGACGTACAATGGGAGGACACAGCAGGGAGACTAACATTACAGTTATGTATACATAATTATATAAAAATATATATTTGACAGTTTTTATACAATTTTACAGTAATTAAATACATGTCGCCTTAAAAAAATTATCACTTATCCATTATCATTCATGATCATTAAAACAATCTGTATAATGTTATGTGAAACTCCTCACAGTCAACATGGTGCTCAAGGTTTGTGTAAGATAACCAAGGTAAGAGCAACTAAGAGCAGTAATAAGCTTTTATCACTCATTAGTTATATGGAAGTTCTGAACTACTGAAGTATTTACACACGTATAAATTCAAGTTGCACCTTCAGTTGTGCTTGACTGGCCTCCACCTCCTTCTCATCTGCAGGCACTTTGTGAACATCACGCAGCTGGTTTTCATACTTCCTGAGGACATCTTCAGCCCCTTGTGTGCTACGTATCACCAGGTCGATGGTTTTTAGCCTAAATGGACATTTCAATCGAGAATAAACAAGAATAAATAAAAAAAACATTTGATAGCATTTACATTGTTTGAACATTTCATGTTGAGTGGACCAATAGCGATGGTCTAAAATGTTGCAACATCAGAGGACATCCAGGGTGTTTTCACACCTGGTCCGTTTCATCCAAAGCAATGTTGCAGAGCATTCCGGCTCTCCTTTAGTTTCAGTGAAGAAAAATTTGTGGAAACTATGAAAGTTTGGTAGAGCTTTTAACCATCTGCTCTTATGGAGAAAAATCAGTCCTAGTGATGGAGAATGTGAAGAAACAGTGGCGGCAGGTTGGAGGAGGAACTAAAGTTTGAACAGGGGTGGCGGTAGCTCAGTGGGTAGCATACTTGCCTCCGGACCAAGAGGTCACAGGTTCGAATCCTACCTCCAGCACCACCACTGGGTCCCTGAGCAAGACCCTTAACCCCAAGTTGCTCCAGGGAGAGACTACCCCCTGTAGTTACGGAATGGAAGTTGCTTTGGATAAAAGCGTCTGATAAATGCCGTAAATGTAAACAAAAAAAAGTGCTGAGACCCGTCTGAGCTGAAGTGGAGAAGAAAGAGAACCAAGTTCCTTTCAAATGAACTCACACTGCTGGTCCACTGTTTGGAGAACTTCTAGAGGACAGAGTTCGGTTCCTTTATATATGAAAACACCCAAAGTTACAGTTTTCCTTCTCCAGTAAAGGTGGAGATATAAAGATTTTGAAGATTTGAAATGTAAATAAAAACGTAAGTATATCTGAAAGGTGATCTCATGGTAGAATAAGCAGTATGCAGTAATGACTGACTTGTCCAGGTAGATGGAGGACAGGCTGTAGGCGTGTTCCATCTTCTTCTGGGTGATATCCAGCTCGGAACGCAGGACCGGAGCGGAGCTGGACTTCTGAGAAGAGGCCAGTGCCACCTCGCTCTGCTTCACCACCGCGTCCAGATCCTTCTTTATGCCCTCCAACTCAGTCTGCACTTTCTGTACGGAGAGAAAGGAAGTAAAGGGTTAAGAGATGTGGACCTATTTGGAGATATTAAATAAACTATTATGCTTAATGTAGACGACACAAGATATCTCGATGTCACCTGCAAAATGCACAGAATTTCAGCATCTGCACAGAGAGCTGTCTCGTTCCTTTGTGTACAAGTCTTTGCACACTACTAATGCTAACCGCTAATGCTAACGGTTTTTGATAGTTTTCTGATTTTGATCATTTATTTTCCTTTACATTTTCTTTAAGGGTGATGCATTAAACTGAGTTTAACATGGAATTAAAGTGTGCTCAGAGCAGATTTGAGGGCATATTTAGGGTTTACACTATAAAAATAGGCATTTCAGGCATTTTTTACCAAAACATGGTTTTTCAGTATACACGGGTGCTCTTGGAACGTAACCCCTGCAAAAACTATGGGGAGGCACAACACGGAAACAATAACAACACAGTATTACAAAGACAATTATATAATTACATATTATAATGCTGTATACAGTATACAGTAGACTTATAATACAGTAGACTAAAGACTACAAGGAGAAAAGAAAAACAGATCAAATGTACTGAAGAGAGTATCTACAATGTAAACAAGTTATCAGTTGTTATCATTGTGCAAATGTAGCAATCTGTGCAAGTACTGCCGTGTTGGGCAATGTTCAAGAAGGCTTAAATGTAAAATGTATACATGAACATCTTATAGTAGTGAATTAATTTATTTTTGCATAATCAAATTCAGTTACAGCTTTTTTCTTTTTCTTGAACAAAACCAATTACTTTAATTAGTGTTAGTGTGTTTTGTAACATATTGCCATGGAAAATAATAAGAGACCACTTTTCTCTTTTTCCCCGTTCACTGTTTGTACAGGTTGCGGCAGTGTGTGTGTGTGTGTGTGTGTATGTGTGCGTGTGTCTATTCTTTTACGAACTATTCCTGTGTGCAGTTGTGTGTGAAATTTTAAATCTAGTGTTGGTCAACAATAGTGACCTGCACATTTTACACACACGCACTCACACACACAACAAAAGCAATAACCAGCAGAAAAAACATGCCCGGACATGTTGACTAGCACACCTTCTGCTCTGTGGTCTTCTGGGCGCAGGCTTTCAGGGGCTCCTTGTCCACCAGCTGCCGGAGACGACTGACCATGCGGGACTCGCATCCCTCCAGCCTCAACCTTAGGTCCTTAATCTGAGTGATGTAGCTCTTACACACAGACTCATCCTGCTCTCCTGTGTGGGTAAGAATGTGTGTTACAGTGGGTTCACTTTTTAACCTGAAGAAAGAGATCATCCTGAATCAAATCCTGCATCACAGGAAGAGCCCATGATCCACTGGCCGAAAAAAGCATAGAAGCAGAATATAATTTTATTAACTAACCCTTATAGTCACGTGTGAACACACCACAGCACACAGAGTGAAATTCTTTCTCTACATTTAACCAATTCACCAAGTGAGACAGGGGGCTGCCACCAATGAGAGGCGCCAGTGAGCAGCGTGGGGGGACGTAGTGTACCTCAGTGGTGACACTAGTAGTTGGGATTTGAACCCACAACCTTCTGATTGCAGGGCGAACACCCTAACCACTAGGCCACTGATGTAAATCTTGTATCATGTTTATAAATACATAAAATATAAATTATACATTATATTACTAACTTAATACTACAAATATCCTTTTTTCTTATTATTACAATCCTATATAATCATTAATAAACATTACAACTTTAACCTGAGTGGTCAGAAAGAACTATGGTATATTTTCACACCCCCAGTAGTTTTCAATACAACTGTCTTGTAGATTTTTAATATTAACGAGCCTTTTTCTCAGTGTAGGAAGCAAAGCGACAGGAACACAGAATCTCACAATTACAAACCCATGAGTTGTGCATTAGAAAGAAGAACAGATTAAGGCATGAATCAAAGCATGAATCAAGCAGCCAAGCGGCGCATTCCTGCATTTTCATCCAGCATCGCGTTAATATACACAAAAATGGGTGGTGAGTGGATGTTTATGATCATGAACATGATTGAAATGATTAGAAATGTTATGACACACAAAATGATGGTGAGTTTGATGACGGATAAAATCCAAACCAAATCTCAAATCTTTACCAGTTGAACTGTCTTTGGAGCTGACGACAGGTTCTGCAACATGAATTGTACAGTTGAATTATAGGATCCGTAGGTTAATAGTTATCATCAGGCAACCATATACAGTATATATATTTCCCCTGGTTCTTTTAATTGCAGGTGATAGCAGGTGATGGTCTTTGTGATAGAAGAATTGTCTGGATATGTAATGCAATCAATTGTACTGAGAATAACAATGTTCTTAAATCAACCCTTAAATGTGTTGGTGTTTCATCATCTTATGGGTTTTTATCACAATAATGAAATAAATCGTTGCACCACCTAAATTGTACGTTTTGAGGAGAAGTTTGTTAATATTACAATATTTTAATTCTGGGCCATTTCTAATGGTCACCTATATGTAAAAATAAAAGATGAAAACCCAGGATGCACATTTAAGGGTTATGGCATGAGGTCTGATGGACGGTAATGGATGGCTGGTGTGGGGCGGACCAGCGCCAGCCTCTGAGCTCACCTTGCTCTACGGAGCGCAGCAGGCTGTCGTAGTGCTGGGTGGCGTTGCTGTAGGCGCTCTCCACCTGCATGCGGTCATCCGGGCCGAAAAGGTCTGAATCCTGACTGTCGCGCATGAAGACCTGATAGTGCTGCTCCAGGTTCTTCAGAGCCTGACGATACTCCTCCACCTTCAGAGTTTTGAACTGAACAAACAGAGAGTGGCAAGAGCCAAAATGAGAATCAACACAGTGTAGAGAGAGAGAGAGAGAGAGAGCTTGCGAGCTTATATATATATATAGGGAGAGAGAGAGAGAGAGAATGAGAGACAGAGGGAGAGAGAGAGAGAGAAGGGGAGAAAGATAGAGAGAGAGAGAGAGAATGAGAGACAGAGGGAGAGAGAGAGAGAGAAGGGGAGAAAGATAGAGAGAGAGAAAGGGAGAAAGACTTCCTGACAAAGAGCAGATCCACCACACCATTGGCCTGTTCTGTAGGCCCACCATGATAAAAAGCAGAGTGAATAAAAGCTCAATACCATGATGAAGGTCCAGGAGTTGATGAACTGAATGTCTCTCATTAGGTACTGCCAGGACAGCAGACCCTTCATGTCCACATGCAACTTCTGCCAGAGGACCATCAACTTCTGAAGACTTGATTCCAGGCTACAAGGTAAAACAATGAAACACACAATCTTATTCAAGAATCCAGCTTTTATAACAGACTTTATAACATTTCTTAAATTTTAATCCTCTTTCACTCTTCATTTAGGCCACATCTATACGTGACCTCTGTGCTGAAACACTCTTTATAAATTCAGCGTGAATGGGTGGGGCTAAACTGCCGGAATGTTTTCTAGACATGATAGAAATTCAAAATGATCTGTGTTTGAAGCTTAGTTTGCATGGATTGCATAGACTGGGGACAGAGTGATATGTTTTGAAACTATACCAAATTCTTTCTAATCCAGATTTCCAAGCTAGATAGAGAAAAAAAAAATTCAGGGATCTTTAAAGTTACTGAGGTCACAGCTTAACCTTTTACTTTCAAAAGTGCAGATGGGTACCTCAGTGGTGCCACTGGTCATCCTGGGATTCAAACCCAGAGCCTTCTGACTGCAGGGGCAACTCCCTGACCACTAGGCCACCAGCTGCCCCAAGAGCTGATATGTACACTTATTTGGTAAAAGGTCAGATTCAACGTTTTAATACAGTGTAACTCTCAAAAATGTCCCTACCACTGCAGGCTATTAGTGATGCATGGGTCAGGGTTATAAGAGCCACCTGCCCCATCCGGTCCGCAACAATACTCTTTAAATCAATGACACGAACCCAACCCAACATGCAATGTTTCTAGTGAATGCACAAACTTTTCTAATTAACTAACCTGCAACCCAACCCGCATCATTAATAGCTGCACCTACATCGTTTTTCAAGTCTCTTCTCAAAAACCATCTCAAATCTGCTTATAGCCTCTAACCACCGTTCTTTTACCCACACGCATGTGTTTATCTGGTCCATTCAATCGTTCTTACTTGTGTATGTAAATTTAAAATATATTTTGTTTTATACTTAATTATATGTGTTTTTAATGTACATTTCAAACTTTGTTTTATCTCCAATTCTATGTAAAGCGTCTTTGAGTACCTTTAAAAGTGCTCAATAATTTTTTTTTTACATTAACCCCTCAGTTTTATGCGGATCAGCATTCGCGGATTCAGTCTAATGCAGATATTACTGAGAACCGAACTGTATTACCACCACTAGTCCAGCAATGGCAGTAATACACTGAAAAGTTGTCAACCGCCATAAAAAGAAGAAGAAGCGGTTGCAGCATGTAGCATGACTACTCCCGTGTCTTGTCCTCGTATTTTAGGGTTTTAAACTCCCCCAATTTTCAACAGTTATCTCAGTTTATTTATAATTAGTAAGCTGTGCCCTGTCTAAACATGGGAGTAGAGAGTTATTTCTGTGTACGAGTGTTTGTTTTCGCTCACTGCACACTGCTAATGCTAACTGTTAATGCTAATGGTTTTAAGTAATAAGTTTTCTGATTCTGATTATTTATTTAAAGTTTCTTTAAGGGTAATACATTAAACTGAGTTTAACACGAAATTAAAGTGTTCTGGGAGCAGATTTGGAAGCACATTTAAGGTTTACACTATAAAAAAGGCATTTTTAGTCATTTTAATGCGGGTGCTCTTGGAACAAAACCCTGCAAATTATTATTATTACAGCTCTGATTATTGCTACTCGTGAATGTTTTACTGCTTTGTTTTAGAGAATTCACAAAACAAAGCATGAGCAAATATAATATAAAAAAATGCCCCAATAGTGAATTACAGAAAACATGATTAAGATGAAAGAAACCGTAAGTCTCCTTTACCCAGCGGTGCTTTCCACAGCTTCCTTGTTGGTGGGAGGGACGATGAAGCAGATGGACGGCACCGTGGCTTCACTACCACTGGAGCTCCTCACCTTCCACTTAAAGGGCTGGGAGTTGTTCATCAACATACACTCATCCCCTCTGTGCACTGTGATCTAGAGAGAGAGAAAAACAAATGATTATTTTAAAAAGCCAACCAATTACCACACGAGGCATCACATTTCAAGTGTATAACCCTCCCAGGCCATGTATAGAGCATGTATATCCCTCATTATATCGGCATTAAAAACGTGAATTCTCAATTGAAATGTATTTTTTTGTATATATGCATGCGTGTGTGTTTTTCTACTGTATATGTGACAATAAATGTTTTGAATCTCTTGAATCTCTTGAATGAGCAGAGTCTGTGGCTTCAGTCAGCCGCTGAGCACGAGGGGCTGGAAAATTAGGTTTGGTAAACGTTTTTACAGAATCTGTGGCTTCCTTTAATGAAATGGATCGGTAATAAATCCAATGTTATCATTACACAATCAGCTTGTGTTTTGTGTTTGCGTCTAAATGCATCTAGAAACTAATTACGAGGTTCTTCCACTGATTTCTCCTGCATAATTAAATTGCTGTGATCTAGTCATATGGTTTAAGAGAATCTTAATCTTGCAGAATCAGAATTGTCCAGGTGTCTAAAGAGTTTAATCTCTTTGACAATATTATAGTTATAAGATGTTTTATGATAGTTCTGGGTAGGTTTTGGCCTAAAAAGCATTTTTAAAATACATTCATGGCACAGAGGTACATATGGGGAACTTTTTACTACTGTTTTATCATCATCAACGTTACCTGACATATAATAACTCAGTGTAGGTTCACTGACTGTTTTGGGAAATAAAAAGTAGAAATTAAAAACACTGATCAGCACCACCATGTTACTCTACAATATAGAACCAAAGACACAAACTCCAGCACTAAACATTGTGTGAAAAGTGGAAAACTGTGTATTTTTCAGGCTCACTATTTATTGAATTATGCTGGATATCAGAGAAGAAATCCTTCAAACCTCCATTTGTTTGAAGTCACACACTGCCTGAACGGGCACTTTGCCTTTGACGGGCACGGCAGGGTTTCTCGGCTTCAGCTGGATGATCGTCTTGGCTCTCCTGTTGAGCCCATCCAGATGAGTTTTAAACTCACTGAGCTGCTCCTTTTCATCCTGTGGATCATAAACAAAACACTCAATGTCAGTAGAAGCTAAAGCAATTCTAATTTTAAGACCTGAAATTAGGGGAGTAAAATGGATCTGAGGGAAGATATCAGAAGACAGGCTCTTGATTTTCTTACATTAGAATGTATTTTAATTACAGTTCTCAAATGCTTTAATAAAAATAGTGGTTTTATTGACTTCCTTTGAGCCGTTTATCATCATTCGTCACAATTTATTTTCAAATCTTAAAACTGAACGTGTTTTGTTGGAGTTACACAAGTGAAGATTATGTGATTACAGCATCTACTTCAACTGAACATGAAAACCATGTGCAAACATGAAAACGGCATGAATTTTTGCCAAAAGTTTTGCCTTTCTAATGCCATGCAGCTTGAGTAAAATGGGTCTTTCCACTTTATTCTTGCTTTTGTTAGTTTGCTGCTCAGTGATTTTATTCTGTGATCAGTGGCCATTCAGTCTCTGTCACCACTTAATCCTTTCTAGGGTCACGGGTAACCCTGGGAGGGACACCAGCCCACTACAGCCCACTACAGGGCACGTATACACACACACACACACACACACACACACACACACACACACACACACACACATACACAATTTAGAATCCCCAATTCACTTCACATGCATATGTTTTTTTGGACTGTGGGAGGAACCCAGAGACCCTGGAGGAAACTTAAAGCACTACAAGGAGAACATGCAAACTCCACAAACACACACACACAAACACACACACTAGGGCCAGGACCAGGACCCCCAACCATGGAAGTGTGAGAAACCAGTGCTACCCACTGGGGCACCGTGTCCATCGGCCAAAGTACTAATATTGCTGGAATTACAAGCTTTTGCTTGTAAATCTTACTACAGACTCTACATGCTCTGGTGATGGAAATAAATGGGTTTATTAAGCGAGCCAAGAGTGGTATTTTATACCTTGATATTTTATACTGTAGAAAATCAACACAGAGCAGGCAGCTTGTGCTACTATAGATGGTGTAGAAGGTAAAACTAGGACAATTAACAGCCTTCAAATTAAATTAGTTAAGAGTTAATGCTTCAACATGTTTACATCAACACATCACTTGAACTCATTTTTGGGCTATATTAAGTAGTGTATTGAGTAGTGTATTGCTTAATTGTATTTTATCCACTACTGTGTAAATTGTCCTTTGTGTGTGTTCACTGTTTGTAACTGCCAGATCAAACTGAATCATGCACTTATTTCTGAAGAATCCTGACTAAAGGTAAATGATTTACAGCCTTATCCAGAACACATGAATTGATGGTCATCTTAGTGCTTGGTCCTCACCACTGCATCCTGCAGGAGGTCTTCCAGGCGAGTGACTGTGATGGAGCGGTCACACACATATTTCTTCTTCATTGCCTCTTGCATCTTCTTTATTTTCTCCTCAGCCTCCTTCACATCTGCAAAGAACTGTGAAGGACGATCGATTAAGTGCAAGCTTGATTGAGTTCTTGTGAAAACTGGGTGTATGTTCAAGTCCAGCATTAGTTTTAATTAGGTCTGTGTCAAGATACCTGGAAGTAGGAGGTGTTCTCTTTGAGATGGGTCTCAATGCAGCAGCACAGTTGGAGCATCCAGCTCCACTGTGTCTGTAGAGCTGCCATGAAGGCCTATACAGGGTTCAGAAAGAGAGCAGGATAGCTGATAAAAAACATTTCTAAAATAATGCAGTGGAACTCAGTACTGTCAGGATGGCCACCATAGCCAAAGCCACCAACATTAACTTTAAACCCTTCTGGGGTTACTCTTTAACACACCTCTTCTTACATTTTGTCAAATTATTTCCTACTCATAGATCATGTCTAACCAGAAGTTAGGTAAATGTTATTCTTTACCTAAAAATACCAAATAGAAAAAGTTCTAATTTGATGACAAGATGTTCTTCTTTTCAATCTACTGCAAGTATTGAACGAAAAAGCATTTTTGCACTTTTGTGATTCCTTTAATTGCTTGACATCAAAATAAATTGAAAATAAGTGCAAACGTGTTGACGAACATAACTATTGTAATGGAAATTGCGAAGTAAACGTAAATATGATTATTTTCCCAATATGATAATTAAATATGTAATAATGGATTACTATTTTGATCATATTTTCTAAAAGAGATATACAGTAAATCTCTGCTAATTCACGGTTCTTTTCTTAGAACTGAACTAATAATTCTTCACGGAAACATCTGCAATTCGTGGAAACTGCAGATATCCTCCACATATTTTTTTACTATTTTCGTGGCAATATATACTTTTTTCATTAATTTTAGTGCTAAATTATTAAGACAAATGTAATTTACTCATTTTGTAATATAAATATTGTTGTCAATTCAGCTACAGTTCCATGTAAAAATAACTGTATACATTTTTAATACAGGCAAAAGAAAACAAAAAAAGCAGAGACGTGTTTTCTGATGGCGAAATACCGCTGTACTCAGAGGTGGGAGGTTTAAAGTAGCGTGCTATTCATTTCTCCTTGCTGCTGATTGGCTGTTACCCTGTGACACATCTCTGGCAGCTGCAGTCTGAAATTCAGCATCAGAAGTTTCCCACATCTCAAGTGTTTCTGAGTGCTCTCATGTTTTTCATTTTATTCTTCTTAAAGCCCTGCATTTTTTATTACTGTAAATTAAATGTAATTATTACTGTATTTACCTGCATATACCAAAGAAAACAACAGTGAATACCAAAGAAATAGCTTGTGCATGAATCGTAAGCTTCTATAGTCTATAGCACATTATAGCACATTATAGCGCTGTAGGTTTGCTGTAATAGGTTTGCATTTTGGGGGGTTATAGTATAGTATAGGGTTGCTTTCTAGAGAGAATCTTGTGAGACTGGTAGATCCACCAAATCCCATGACAAGAGAGCTAATTAAGTAACTTGCCTCCACCGTGCTCTTGGCTGGATGGCCTTCCTTCAGCAGTTTCTCTCCGGTGGCCTGAACACTGTTCACTTTCTTCTCCCGCTGTTCCAGTTCTCGCATCAGACCCTGTCACATGGCACCATTAGACCCCGCAAATCACGTCAATCTAGTCATCACATATTTCACAACCAGCTCTAGTAGGTGATCCTGGGATTCTGTGATTACAGAAATCACACAAAACACCAAAATACAGGATGGGGAAGGATCCAGCCTTACCGAGTAGTTATCTTTCTTCGCGGTCATGTTGGTGTTGCGGTCACTCCAGTCGTAGTTCACCTCCTCCTCCTCTTTCTCATTCAGCCACATTAGCTCTTTCGTGGCAGCCACGACAAACGCATGCAGCAGGGTCAGATTGCGCAATCGGGTTTTTGAGGAGTTCTGGAAGAGAAGAAAGAAGAAACCAGTCCAGCAAACCTTCACTGAAGAGTAAACCTATGGAAAAACCTTTCAGAATAGAGCAGAACAGACCTTTCAAATACAGCCTGTTGTATCCAGTGTTACACCATAAAACCTAACTAACATTTATTTTTTGCTTTTTCATGATTTTTTATGCATTTCAGAGCTAAATTGCTAAGAAAAATACAACTGACTAATTTTGTAACGTTAATTCAGCTAAATGTCTATATAAAATAAAACTGTATTTTTTAGTTCTGTTGAGAGACTTTATGGAATTTATACTGGCTGCTCCTCTGTGATGCCTCTCTGTCTCAAGTGTTTCTCATGTTTTTTATTTTGTTCTTCTTAAAGCCTGTATTTTTATTACTGTAAATTAAATGAATTTATTACTGTATTCACCTGCTTATACCAAAGAAAAGGTACTGCATGAATTACAGTCTAGTCTATACAGAGGTAACATCGCTATTTACATTCTAGCGCTGCAGGAGTTCAGTGTAAACTGTACAGTATGGACACTGGTTTACTGTCACATTTTCTTTGAGGGTAATGTATTAAACTGAGTTTCAAATGAAATTAAAGTGTTTGAGGAGCAAATTTGGGGGTAATTTTTTTTTAACCACATCTCAAATTCACATTTTTTGACAATTTGCGGATGATCTTGAATTTCAGGGTTCTACTGTACTTCAAGTGATGGAACTGGTTACACTAAACTGGCTAATCGAGTTAAATAAAGCTTGTTTTATTTGAGCTAATCTCCAACATGTGCTTGTAACTTAGGACCTACCATCAGCTTGCCATATTGCAAGTCCAGCTTGCCCAGGTAGTCTCTGTATGCTCCTTTACTGGCAGGGGTTAACTGATTCTGAGAGGACGACAGAAGGAAACAATGTTATTTTATTCATAAGTCTGAAAACGATGATTGTATTATTACAATATTCCAGAGAGAATATGCTAGATACGCCAAACTAAAATTAACTGGCCATTTTCAAACACAAAATGCAAATAATGGAAAAACACATTTTGTAAATTTCATAAAAAAGACAAACTGGAAATGATTAGGTAAAAGTATTACTGGTATGGGTACACAAAACCTCTGAAAGGTTTTAAGTGGACCTCACAGAACAAAATAAAATCAGAAAAATGTACATTCTGTTTGAGTATAAATAGTTGTCAATTGCACTAAATGTTGTCTTGTCCGGTTGCTCTGTTGCTCTTGTGTTTTTCTTACACTCTCATATGCCCCTGTTTAGTCGTGTGGTCTTGTGGTGCTCTGTTCTGTTCTTGTGTTGCTCCATGGTCCTGGAGTAACGGTTTCGTTTCACTGTGTACTGTGTGTATATGGTCGAAGTGACAATAAAACTACTTGACTAGTTCTTAAAATGTTCTCCTCACATAGCACTTATAACACCACCCTGAAACAAACTCAGCAAGTGTTTGTACCTCATCTGCCCTTGCACGATCAATCTTGGATTTGAAGTCCTCTATGGACTGGTGCAGGCCGCGGTGGCTGCCCAGCTGGGACTCGACAGAGGGCAGGTCCGCGCCCCAGTCAGAGGTGTCGATTCGCCGCTGGTTCTCCTCCACCCAGGCCAGCAGGTCCCGGATGTACCTGAGTGTGACCTCATCCAGCTCTGGCCGCACTCGCTGCGGGGACTGCTGCAGGGTCTGGACCATAGACCCTTGTGTCAGGGGTACCTGCGAAACGGTCACTCCTGATTTCAGACAGAGGTTGTACTCACTGCGCAGGTTCACCAAACGCTCATGAAGACGGTACACCCTGAGGAAATATAAAAGTAAAGTAAAGTAAAGTGGCCCCTTATAGTCACACATGAACACAGTGTGAAATTCTTTCTGGGTATTTAACCCATTCACCAAATGAACCAGTGGGTCTGTCACCAACAGGGGCGCCCGGGGAGCAGCATGTGGGGACTGTGCCTTGCTCAAGGGACATTGATGTTGCATCATGTAACACTCGATTTATAAACCAGGTAATTATGAACCATTTCTGTTGTTCTATAAATAAATGTTATGTTATTATTAGGACTGCAAAGATCTAAATAATTCTCTGGAATTGTACTGATGTCATAGCGTTAGGAAAACAGCTGTAACTGTGCATGAACACATAAACTCAACTGTCCAAATGATGAACTCAACTGTCATTTACAAATATTTGTAAATACTCACATTCTCATAACCTAATGATCTGTTCAAGGCACTTAATGGTGAGTTAATGGTTTATAAAGTTTGGAAAAGTACAGTGAAAAAAATTATTTTAAATGCTAGTATTGCTTTAAAGGCAATGCCTTGTTTAAATGTCAGATATTGTTTACTGTGCATCTGAGCATGCAAATGAACAGTAAAGAGCTCACAGTTCTAGCATCTCTGAGACTAAAGCTTATAAAGATCTGAGCAGCGTACCGTCTGTACATCTGTTCTGCCTGCAGGTGGCGACCATCCTTTAGTAGCTGCACATCATTGAAGAGGAAGCGGATCATGTTCTCGGCCTTGTCCAGGTCTGCCTCGATCTCCGCAGCATGCTGGACGGGCTTTCCTGCTCCCAGCGCCCGCACGTCCTGTCAGCGACATTCAGAACAAGTTCAGAATTCACAGCTCGACTTGTAGAGACTGTAGAGTGCATGCACTATGTAGATTAAAGTATTGGGACACTTGGCCATTACACCAACAGGGGCTTTAATGACACAACATTCAAAGCCATAGACTTTAATATACAGCTCTAACAGCTTCCACTCTTCTTGAAAGACTTTGGACAAGATTCTGGAGTTTCTATGGGAATTTGTTTCCTTTCATTCAGGACAGCATTTATGAGGTGAGACTCTGATGTTGGACGAGAAGGTCTGGATCACAATCTCCGCTCCAGTTCATCCTAAAGGTGCTGGATGGGGTTGAGGTGTGGACCAGTCAAGTTCTTTCACACTGAAGTCTTTATCAAGCTCGCTTTGTGCACTGGGACACAGTCATGCTGGAATAGAAAAGGTTCTTCCCCAAACTGTGTCCACAGAGTTGGAAGCATGAATGTCTTGTTCTGCTGGAGCATTCAGATTGTCCTTCACTGGAAGTAAGTGGCCTGAATTCAGTAATGAAGAAGTGTCCCAATACTTTTGTCTATTCTGTGGGTTCTGAAATGCCTCACCGTTTGCAGCAGTGTCTCCACCTGGTTAAGCTGCTCCTCACACACCCCTGACTCCATCTGCACCTTACTGACGATCCTCTGGAGCCGCTCCAACCTGCACACATTCCACAGGAGCCACAGCCGTCACAACTCACTTCTCTTTAAAATTACAGACATTATTAAAGACCCAATGTCCAGAAGGTGGAAAAATGCAGGACACACACTTTTATAGACTTTAACCTGCATTTCTTTATCTTGAAAGTTTTTTTGTTTATTTTTTAGTGGCCATGAAGAGACAAAACATGAAAATTTTTTGTCGTGAAAAATATATTGAATAGTTTACAGTAGACACTTTATCATAATATTTACTCAACAACTTGCATTAGCTATTAAATAATTTATAGTATTTTTGTAATAATGCACAGTACTTGAACATGAACAATTCTCATAGCATCCCTCATAGCAGTTATTTATTATTATTTTTGTAATGTATTATGTTCAGTAGATAATTCATAGCAGTTACTGAATACTTAATTGCAGAATAATTAATAATACCTGCTGAAGTCTGTTGAACTAAATAATGAGCATATATTGTAATGGCTCAATAATAATTAACATCATTAAAATGACTACGGTTAGACTCCAAGCAACACAATCCACTTTTTCTATAAGGTTAAATAAAGCCATAAACATTTCAACAGTCAGAGCAAATTGATTAGATGAACACTTACGCCCTCTTCTGGCCAAGCAGAAATTCCAGTCCATGAGAGTAGTTCACAAATGCCATGGCTAAGTCTTGGATACACTTCACAGATCTCTGCTGCTGCAGCTCTGTCTAATTCCCTCTCTCTCTCTCTGACCACTACATCCCCTCCTTTCTCCAGAGCAGAAAGCATTCAGTCTTGTGACTGAGGGCCAGCCCTTCCAAAAACAAAAGTGCCGCCCCATCTATTTTCTAATGCACCAAATCTCCTTAAACAACATAAGAAAAATGCAGATAACCAGATTGAACTAGTGTTTCAGAATCTATCACAAAGACTCAAGCAAAAGCAAAAATAATGGCGAAAATGACCCACATTCAACAAAATACATCTTAATGTTTTTATGATGTTATGATGCACGTCTATCAGATATTAATTAAGGCGGCGGCTCTGCGAACACTGCTCACTTTGTGAGTAAAGTGTCCTGAGATGGTCAATTTCCTGAAGCCAAATGTTTATTTGTTAAAAACACAGGCTTTGCTTTGGCAACTGATGAGGCGCATGATAATCTGAAACTTACGAACACATTTCACCCCCTCCGTGTTCTCTTCTGATTTTATTTACAAAGAGCCTCACTTCATTTCTGAGGTTAATCTGAAAATCTGTGACCCAAAATGAACCAGTGACTTTACCTGATTTCCTCCGGGATCAATAAAGTTTCCTAATTCTGACTCATTTGGAAAAATGGTCTCACCGTTCGAACTCTGCTCTGAGCAACCGTTCTCGCTCCAGTATGGCTACATGCAGGCGGCCCCACTCCTTCTCCACATCGATGGGGTGGTAGCCAGGGGGCACCTTGATCTGACCTGTCTGCACTGCACCCTATGGAAGAATAAGGACAAAGCAGAGGGGAAAAATGTAATAAAGTGTAAAATAAAATGAGCATTCTGACCATACTCAGTGTGAACTAGGGCACGAGTCGATGCCCCCTGAGAGAAGTCGACTAGTCGTGTGTTTTTTGTCCTCTATCTGCTCTCGCTTGTATACACAATGCAATCTCTGCCTCTGATTGGCTGACGCTGACACACGTTCCTTGGTTTAACCAATTTATATAGTCCCTTCATAAAAGGGGGTGGTACTGTTGGCGCGAGGGGAATCTAAACACGAGACCACAACAAAACGAGAGACACGACAGCAGAGAAGACAGACACACATCACATGTGTGGAGATCCTTCACTCTAGACACACAAACAGCACGGAGACCTGCAGAACCTGCAAGTCGATGTTAAAGTACAGTAACAGAAACGGCGCTCTGCATCTGAAACGGCTCCGCTAGCTAACATGGCTAACACTAGCATTGCAGGGAGTCGTCCTGCCGCGGCTTAAACTGTTCCCACTCTCAGTTCTAAACTTAAATTTACCAGAAAATTCACGCTATCAGTCTTTGTTTAGTTTAGTTTAATTGTGGTGTTGACTGTTAATGTTACAGAGTGTTACTTTGTAACATATGTTCCTCTGTGTTCCTCCGCTGTGTGTGTGATGACGTCATCAAACGACTCGTCGATTCGACTTTTTGACCGACTAGTTGACATTTAACCCATTTACCAAGTGAACAGCAGGCAGCTAAAGAACAGGGAAGCAGTGCATAGGGACGATACCTTGCTCAAGGGTACCTCAGTGGTGCCACTAGCAGTCCTGGGATTCAAACCCAGGACCTTCTGCTCATGGGGCCAACTCACTAACCACTAGTCCACCAGCTGCCCCAAAATATGGAACCAGTATATAGAATATCACCATTTATAAGTATTATAATGTGTAAAACTCTTCTAAATCTCATTTTACAAATCTCAACAAGCAGAAAGCTAACAAAAGCAACATGACAGTGGAAAAGTTTAGTTCTTGTCTAGAACAGGAAATGTTTTCTTCCACATGTTTATTTTTTTAAATGTATAAAACTATTTCTTTCTTTAAAATTATATTTCTGTTCAGTTAGATGGTATAGTCTTGTTAGATAACATCAATTATTGTCTTGCCAAGTCTGTGCCGGAAAAGCAGTTCAGTGTATGCTGAACTAAGTAGGACTGAAGCAAGAGGTGTATATAAAATATACGTTAAAATCACTGTATGCATGGTATGCATAATATATACACTCGGATCGGAACAAATTGTGTTTATTTTCAGATCCGTTTATGTATGCATCTACAAAGCACCTTCATCAAAAGTGTTACCAGACTTACACATGGTCAGCTACGGTGCGGCAGTGTAAAGGTTTGATTGGACCTGTTCATGTACCCAAAACCGCCAGTGGAACACATCACTCACCTCAAACGCCTTGTAAATATGTTTGGAGCGATTTTTGTCAGCCTCCTTTGCTGGCAGCTCTGTCTCTTTGAATTTGAGAAACTGGCGCCAAAGGACCTGAAACACCAAGGCAGAAGGTAAAAATCAGTCCTGCTGCATCAGGATCAGTTTACTGGATTTGGAAATGACGGATGGGTAGACATGGTAAAAAAAACAAGAAACTTGCATTATTTCAAGGGACAATGTGTTCATTTTCTGTAACCGCTTAATCCTTACTAGGGTAGTGGGTACCCGGACTCTATCCCGGACTCTACAGCCCACCACAGAATATGTTTATAAAAGTGGAACAAACGCTTTCCTTAAGAACAGGCAGTACGAGTAAATTAGTTGAGTAGATTTACTGCAGCTTTGATTAAAACCACCTGATTCTCTGACTCATATTCAGGCTCAGGCTTCATTAAACATTAAACATTACATTAAAAGTGGTGTGAGAGTTAAAAATTGCTTTAAGTGTCCCACTCCTGTTGATACCGCCCCTAAACTCAGTGCTCAGTCTCTGAAGACCTGCCTCAGCCCCGCCCACTCACAACGTCTGCCAATCATGGACTCGGCATCATACACTAAGTAGTTTTTGAGCTGTATAGAAGTTTAGTCTAGTCTAGAGATTTATCCTGATGCACATTCCTGTTTTTGTTTTGGACTCATTCAAGCCTCAGACAGCCGGTTTTCTCCCTATAATGAGAGATTGTTTCAACTAAGAGTTTACAGAAGACCTTTTCCATAAACATAAACATAAGGTCCTACTGCAAAAATGTTCAGCTTCTGAGCTTTTATCTTTTATAGCTGTAAGTACTGAACTGAACAGCTTTGCCTTCATTTTAAGAACTGCTAACAATATTTCTCCTCTTCTCCCAATAAAAATATTGTTCTTTAAAGCATCATTTTCAAGTAAACGACAAAACATCAGAATAAGAGAAATGCTGCAGCGTTTACAGAACCTGAATAATTCAAAGAACACAAATCTCTCGTTCTCTCTTAAACAAATTGGCAATAATGAGCTTTGAGGAACTTCTAGTAGTGTTTCACCATCCAACTGGTCTCAGTGTGAGAGGAGAGAGTCGATTACAGCAGTGTTTTATACTTTTCCTCATTAAATAAGATGTGATTCACCTGATCACTAATTAGTCCCTCATAAAGCAGAATGAGGTGTTTGTGTAGGAATTTAACAGACACTGGACTGGAATGGGTTCAAACTCATAGAGATGCTGATTTATAAAATAAATTAGGCTCTTATTTTTTCCAGGGTTGTGTTACATTGTTACTAAACATGCCGCCAACTTCAGAGACCAACCTCGATCTCCTCGTAGCTGTTGGGGAACTTCCTCTCCTCGAACACGATGACGTGGTGTCGGATCCACTGCAGCAGCATGGTGACCAGCTCATAGTATTCCTGCCAGCGGAGCTCCAGCTCCTGTTCAACAGAACAAAGAGCTTTTCATCCACTCAGTTCATGTTACGAGTCAGAATAATGTTTAGAAGACACCTGGATTGTGGCGGCAGGGGGTGCATTTTAATCGCAGGTGAGGGATTCTCATGGGTGCAGTGCAAAACAGTCCCGAAACGTTGTTACAGTTATTTAGATATTTCCAGACACTTCATGCATTGTAAAGCCTAGAGAGCCGATCATGAACCACAAAGTTCTCTGGAAATGTGACCAAATTAGGACTGAATATTAAAAAGATCTTCATAATGCTGTAATATAATGTTATGGCAATTTCTTGACTCTGCTCTGTTTACCTTTAGTCTTGCACTGTTTGCTTTAGAGGACGCTATTTCAGCCCTCTGTGTACTCATGTACGTGGCTGGGCTGACAATAAACTCTCTTGAATCTTGAATAATTAAATCGCTAAGTCATTCTGAGTGGTTTCAAGTCTATTCTTAAATTAATCAGAATTGTTCACAGTGGTTTCAACAGGAACCCGACATACGAAGTTTTTAATGGCTCTTAATAGCATCAAGCTAACAGTGTCACATTTTCTTACTCCACAAAATGTATTCATGAGATATAAAACAAAACATTTCAGGCATTAAATGATCATATTCCCTATTATTACATTGTATTTTATAGTGAATCATTAAGTATATACCCTTGGGTCAAAACGTGGATAGGGGGATATTTTAATTCTAGTTGGTCCAAATGAGCAGCAAAACAGTCCCATTCACAGAATGGTTTATGGATGCAAATCCTTAAGTAGATGCTTCTAAAATAAAGAGGGACTCACGTTGGCCTGGACTCCATCCTGAGCATCTGGAACCCTTGGCATGACGTCATACATGGAGGAGACATATGTAATGATAGACTTCTCATCGGGGTGCGGCACATCAACATCTGCTCAGAACAGATAAACAAAACACAGTGAAGCTACAGCGTGAAAGTAACAACAAATGCAAATGGTGGGTACACTCCATTCAGCCTCAATGAAATCAAAGTAAATTTGGATTAGATTTTAAAATCCTACATTTATCATGCATTTTATTTGTCTCCCTGATGCCCACCTATGACATTTGTGTAGTTTTGTGCACCAAAACCAGTCAGAATTCATTATTACATGACAATTTTCCACCCTCTCCTAATGCATTACATTAAATCAAACCAATTTACTGTAGTTTTAGGACAGGTATATGGAGCTGATCTCTGTTTCAATCTCTGTTGTGTCTCATTTTGTACTGAGGAGGAGCTAAACTATTACAGTAACCCCTCAGTTTTACACGGATCAGCATTCATTCATTCAGTCTAATTTTTTTCTGAGAATCAAACTGTATTACCGCCACCAGTCCAGTGGTGGCAGTAATACACTGAAAAGTTGTCAACTGCCATAAAATGAAGAAGAAGAAGCTGCTGCAGAATGTAGCATGACTACTACGTGTCTTGTCCTCGTATTTTAGTGTTTTAAACACTTATCTCAGTTTATTTAGTATTAGAAATCTGTGCCCTGTCATCTGTGCCATTTCAACGCTTTGTTTATGCTGCTAATGCTAACTGCTAATGTTAACGGCAATAACGTTTTCTGATTCTAATTATTTATTTACCTTTATGTTTTCTTTAAGGGTAATACATTAAACTGAAAATGAAATTAAATTCTTCTGGGAGCAGATTTGGGGGCATATTTGGGCTTAACACTATAAAAATTTTAGCCAATTTTTATTACCAAAACACAGCACAAGTGAGGGGGGTTACTGTACATGAATTCAAATAGTTAAATATGTAAACATGTTGGCCACAAATAAAACAAAAACAGGTTGTATTTGGAGCTGTATTGGTATTTGAAATTGTGTCAATGGCTTTGGATATGGGGCCTTCAAGCCAAAAATAGATCAGCATACAGAACAGCATAGAGAATGATTTCTCAACCCCAGGGGATGATCTTTTGTTACCTTCTGGATCAAGCAGGCGGGTGACGCCCAGTTCCCTCTCGGCCACGGTGAACGCCTCCTCCAAATTCTCCAGGCTGGTCTGTCTGTACACTTTATTCATGTCAATCAGAGTAGACCTGAAAGACAGACAGAGGAGTCAGAACATGCTCCAGCAGGAGTCATCTGAGGGATGCAGCTGCCTAAGAATGAGACCTGGGCTGGTTCTCGCTTGGTAGAATGACAGGGTTGCATATTTTTCATGACCACAAACACAAATCAAACACGGTCATTGAACGTTGTTACATTTATTTAGATATTCCCCAACACTTTCCTCCACTGTAAAGTCTAGATCATGAACCAAACGTTCTCTGGAAAGGTGACCAATACTACGTTTACATCTTAATGACTGGAGGAATTTTGTGGAGTTGCCTTTTAATCAGTGTTTGGAAGAAGTTCTTTATCTCCTGCCACTGGTATCAGTGTATTACCCTCAGCCTTCCCCCTGAACTGGGAAGGCTGTGCAAGCCCTGCGGTTATGCAGGTTAGAGTAACAAGTCTGGAGAAGAGAGGAATTTGAGGCCAGACAGAGTGAACAGCACTTATAGACTGAGTTCGAAACCCACCACTGTTTCAGAAATGACCCTACTTTGCATACTGTACATCCTATGCAGGTCCTATTCAACAAATCTGGGCTGTACACTGCCAGAAAGATAATTACAGACAATACTGCATGTACCTACAAGCTCCAGAGACTTCAATCGATGTGAAGAATTTAACAATGTCAGACCATAGTCTGTGAGGTTAGTAGGCTGAAACTTTGCCCTGCTAGAACTATACCAATGATTACAAATAAATGCTAATAATATGGCATTAAATAATTTCAGCAAACACATTGAAAAACATTAATCATTAAAGTGTGTTTTTTGCAAAAGTTATGACACAACTGATATTTTATGTTTTGTTTATGCAATTAATTTTCATTCAGGAAATAAACCTACAGCCCTGGAAAAACAGAGCACTGCAGTTTATATTTAAGTCAGTATCTCTATGAGAAACAACCATTCCAGTCCAGTGTCTGTTAAACTCCTACATAAACACCTCATTCTGCTTTATGAGAGACTGATTAGTGATCAGCTGAATCACATCTTATTTAATGAGGAAAAGTATAAAACACTGCTGCAATCGACTCTCTCCTCTCACACTGAGACCAGTTGGATGGTGAAACACTACTATAAGTTCCAGATTAAGCCACTAAATGTTTACCATCTTAAAACCACAGAGACTGAGCACATACTAAAGGAAATGCAGAAATAAATTCAGGCTTAGTATACTATTCATATTTGATATGAATGGTACTGGTCACACAGCTAGAGCCACTGGTGACTTTACAGTTTCCCTGCCCACTGAAATTCAAACACAAATCTTTTGAAGTTATAAAAAAGTATTTTTGCTTCAAAAAGTGAGAACCCATCCCTCTGCCTGTTGGGAACCACACCGCTGCCCTGAGAAAGCGCTCCCAACAGCAGCGAGGCAGTTCGCGTCTGACAGATGGGCGTTTAGCCGCTCCATGTGGTCAGGCGTCTGTCTAGACAAACTGCGGTGCTAAACAAAGGCTGCCAGTATTCTCACTTTACTCAATAAATGTCCTCCTCTATAAAGAAAAATAAATTAGGTCTTGCTCTCCCATCTCCAGAGCATTTCATTTAAGCTGTGTGTCTGAATTACACTTCTCCGCCGTGGAAACTGCGCGCTGCTGCTCTGGCTTTCAGAAAGGGATTTAAACCCCGAGCTGTTCCAGAGACCCTGTAATGTAGCAGACAGCCCAAATATTTCTCATCATAGCTATAAAGACAGGAAGTGAAGAAGAAGAAGAAGAAGCAGAAGTAGAAATAGCAATAGTAAAATAGTAAAAAGTACTCTACTGTGGAAGCTGTACTGGCGCCCCGTGGCCACTCGCATTAAGTTCAAACCCTTAACACTCGTCTTCAGCACCAAGAACTGACTTGCACCTCCTTACTTGTCAGCACCAATCAAGTAGCATCACTTCTTGTCCTCTCAGAGATTCAAGCACTGCTTGTCTTGAACCTCTGCGGCTCAAGAGAAGAAGAAGAAGACACGCAAGACACTTTACAGTCCTGGCCCCCCAGTGGTGGGTTATTATTTTTAATTAAGAAGATAAAAAAAGATATACTGTCTTTAATAGGACAAAGAGCAATCAGCATAGACCTAAATGTCCAATCATGTAACTGACATAAGTCGTAAAAGGTACACAACAGGTGGAAGACGCATATTTTAAAAAATGTAATTAAAATAAAACAAACATAGGATATATAAAGTCAATCCATCATAAATATGTAACTTCAGCAGACTATAGAACGATCATGTTCTCCAACTTGGTGCCCAGTGACAGTATTAGTACCCTAGAAGGTATATTTTTAAAAGATTAAAGAGAAATTAAAGTATATATTAGATTTCAGAAGACTTAAAGATGAACAAAGACACTTTTTACACATTTGTCCCTTTGTCACAATATCTTATTCAAGGGTACCTCAGTGGTGCTACTGACAGTCTTGGGATTCAAACCCACAATCTTCTGATCACAGGGGCACCGTCCTAACCACTAGGCCACCAGCTGCCTCAAACTGAAGAGATCGACTGCAGACTGCAGAGATTTCTGGTGACCTACAGCAGTCCCTGTTAACATGGCCTGCAGCATGTGTGCTCAGATGATGGATGTTATCCAGTCTCAAGGTCACGCTGACCATGGTGGCGCAGCCGCAGAGACAGCAGTGATGGACCCATCTCAGTGAGCAGGGTGGACAGCTCCTCGCTCCCCATTACCACTCCCCTCCTCGGCAGATGAGATGGACTTTGGCTCTGGATGCTCCACCCCTGCTCATCCATCACCTGCTCCAGAGGCAGAAGAGCATTTTTCAAGCCCCCATCAACTTGAACCCCAGTCCATCTACTGGCCTCACGTCCCCACGGAGGCCGACGAGGGTGAAGGAACAACACTTCCAGCATGGAGGGCTCTATATATTCAATCATAAAGATACTGTGGCACTTTCTGTGCAACACAGAACCTTTTTTATAAGAGTCTTGAAAGAACCATGATCAACAGCTTCTCTAAAAACAAAGGAGGACAATGAAGAAGAAAAGAGATAAAGAAAAGAAGAAGAAGTAGAAGAAGGCGGCATAGAAAAAATGTAGAAGAAGAAGAAGAAGAAGAAGAAGAAGAAGAAGAAGAAGAAGAAGAAGAAGAAGAAGAAGAAGAAGAAGAAGAAGGAGGAGGAGGAGGAGGAGGTGTCGAAAAAATGTAGAAGAAGAGGAAGAAGAAGAAAAAATGAAAAAGAAGAAGTAGAAGAAGAAAAACGAGGAGGAGGAAGAGGAGGAGGACAAAATGAAGGAAAAGAAGAACATCATGAATTCATGTGATAGAGAACATGTGACAGTTGGAATGGTAAAGCATATATATTTTGAAATGCCTTTTACATTTTCTTCAGAATTTAGTCATGATCAGTTCCAGCTTCTCATATTACACTTAATCAACGTCCAGTTGTTCTCCTAGCCATTATCGATTGGCAGTATCAGTGGGGTTGGGGTGTGTGCCCTCAGAAAAAAGGCACAATGATGACAGAGTCTGCACTGACAGACTGTTGAACAACATCCTCTGTTCCTTTCTCCTCATTCCAGCACAGTTAATAATGCAGTAACAGCATAGAGCTGCTGCTTAAAGTCAACCTGAAAGCCTTGCACTTGGTTCTCCTTGGTCTTATCAAACACAACCATAGTAATTAATCATTCAGGCTAAATTCTTTACAATAATTTTGAAAAGACTTAAACACTTAATAACAGTGGCCTTTTTGCCACAAAGGAAGTGGAAAGGCTACAGAAAGGTTTAATCTGTTTAACAAACATGACTAATCCAGAGTTGATTTGGGGTTAAAAAATGTCTTAACGATACAAATATGATTACTTTTGTGAAGTCAAAGATCATGCAAATCATCCCACTTGACAAACAAACCATCAGTGATTTCTGACACTATCACCAGTCGGCTCAAGCCTCCACCCCATCACACTTCCATAAACTGACCGTTTCAGAGAGGTTTCTTTGGGAATGTGATTATATATTTGCATTGTAAGGTTCTGAAATGGCTGCTATATGTTTTACATCTAGGCCTGGAGCTTTTGACTAGATTTTTCTTTAAGATGCACCGGAGTATCATGAAACAATGCTTTTTTAGAACAAACTCTAAGCCAACAATTCAGTAAGACAACAAGGAAGATCTGGATAGGAACAGACAGGCCCTCGGTCCCTAACAGCAGACGAGTGTTTCGTGTAACGAAGCAATAAACGGAACTGACAAGAGTGTAAAAAGCCTTCCCCTACTCGTGTGACTAGCAGCGAGAGAAATACACACAAATAGACACATTGCTTGGTTAAAAAAAAAGACACAGCTTGTGTCTCGAAAGCCATTGATCCATCCACTCAGCCTGTCTGGAAGAGAACCCGGTCTTTAAAATAATACAGATGCTTTATGTGTTGTTATTCAATACTTTTCTCAGATAGCAGTTAGCAGATAAGAGCCGGCTGCGATTCAATAGCGTAGCTCTGTTGGGAGACGCGGGCCAGAAAGCAAAGTGCAGCTAAGAGCTTGACCCTGGCGGATAACAAGGCTGTAACAGAAGATACATGTTGCAATCAATGGCGCAACAATATCTTTTCCAATAAGAACGGATTCGAGTAGTTAAAAGTGACATTCTGTACAGTGGAAAGCTGCTCTTGAAGTCAACATGAGCCAGAAGGATTTCTACAGTTAGATTTCTACAATGTTTTCATGATTTAAATCCATAAGCATTTTGCAACGTTTTTTTGATTCATGCCAGAGGGGGCGACAAAGTTCAAAAAACAAAAACGCATTAAAAGAAAAGGCACGTTTCAAAACATATTTACATTAAAGCCATCTTTCCCACCAGAAGTCAAGGTGTGTTCACCCATCTACAGTAGAGCATCATACTTCTGCACATGGACTTCAGCTGTGAGTCAGTTTTTGAATTGTTTTACAAATACTTTCAAAATACTAATATTATTGCCATTCTTACACAAGCAATCTAGTTTTTTTTTTATCTTCTTTGGTTTAATGTTTAATAAAAAAAAGTGCATTAAACTGAAAAAAGGTTAAAATCAAATTGACACAAAAGAACTTTCTGAATAAACTGAAAACTGAAAAATTACTGATGGCATTGTCCTTGATGACTCACTGCTGCAATTGTTCATTAATTGAAAATGTTCAGACCAAGGACTGGAATTCTCAACGCTTACACTTCCAAAAATGAAATGTGAAATAAATTGTACTAAATTATGTTAGGGACTTCATTAATGACTATCAATAAATCATTAGGTGAGCCCAGACATAATCACAGTCCATTTAACCCCCAACCTGTGACATGTTTGAGTGATACATGGTATCAAGGAGGATCTCGCAGCTACTTGACCATTTTCTCTTGATGATGGATGGGGTGGAGCAAGAGGGAGGTGGATCATATATAATTGGTTAATATAACCTTTCCCTGACTGGGATGATAGCATCCAAAATCAGGAGATGGCAAGAACATTAATTTCACTACGATTAAAGAATGTTGTCATGGTATAATATGGAAGAATTGATGAGCTAACAAGGTAAAAAATGTCAACATTGATATCAGGTTGACTTTAATACACAAAACAGAAGTATTGTAATCCACAAATCAAAAACATATAACTGACCTTTTCTAACAAACCTAAAAACTTCATGAACCTCAGTCTCTACAATATCAAGACTGTGAGTACCAGGAGGATAGAAGTTATACACTTGTGATTTGTGTTTTATGTCATTAATGATATAACAGGGTTGTCACGGTTACTCAATTAAGATTAATTACTTCATTAAAAATGTAATCAATCAAAATGCATATTCTTGATAAATCGGCTTAGCGACTACTTCACAGTTTAGGATAAACATGAAATCTGCAGGTCATTACGAAGTCGTGTCCAGCAGTCTGATCGTTCTCCACATGGGGGAGCCATTAGCACTCATTTCACTTTTTTGGAGTACTAAAAGAGAATAAACCCACACCAGCAGGATCTCACTAATATGCGTATGTTACAAAGAATCTATAAGACCTAAAAAAAAAATGTTTGTTATTATACATTGTGTATGATTATTATTCAATGAATCGGCTAAATAAACCCTACATTATTCAATTACTAATCACAGCCCTAATATATACATCTCAGTATTGAAAGTAAAGGCAGTGCAGTTCATAAAGATGCTGTAATATTATATAGCTTGATGTACTCTAATTGTATCTATGAGAGGTCCATAACACATACCTTGGCATTGTATGCTATAAAATGCTTGGCCAGGGCCTCCGGCGTATGCATCCATGATTTATCTAGAAAGAGACAGAACACCGTTAAGTGGAGAAGCTGGATAAACCATATGCCGCACATTTAGAAGAATCTCGGAATCCGAACTGGAACGTGTTTCCAACAGAAGGTCAATGAGATTGATAACACTTTCCAATTCAGTTAATGAGACCAAATGTTAAAATCAATAAAACACAAGGGTGTTGTTGTATATGATACGGAATGTATTCATTATGTTAATTTTTCAGATGACACCACAGGACTAAATCTCTCAGTGGAAGGAAAACAAATACTGAGCATTTGTACATGATGTGCAGATGACAAGCTGGATGCTCAAATGCAACATTGGAAAAGCATCCTTGAAATGAGCCAATAAAACATCAGCAAATATCATTAAACACTCAAGTGATAAATTCCTAATGGAGGGCGGCAAAAAGGCAGCGTTCTGCCAGACACCACGCACAGACTAGCTCACACCCAGCAATAACTGTACATCAGTGACACTGAAAGTGGCCCACAGTGACAGTGCTATACTAGAATGGCAAAATATTTTTACTTGGTGTGAGCTCCCATGATGTAGCATTTACAAAAAAAAACACGAAAGGCAAATGCATTTTTTTTACACAAATGCAGTTATTCTTTACAGACATTCATCACATGTGAAAAAGTGTAATCACATGTGCTGTTTGTCATGTGATCACATGTTACTTGTGAAATATGGGTGACCTAATATTTGATTAAGCAACATACTTTTCTGAGCAGATTGTGAATTTTGTCCTTACTTTTTCAACTCTTCAGGTGTTAGTTTGTACCTCCATTGTTGTTGTTTTGCGCAGTCAGTAAAAAACAGTTGTGATATTTCGACCAATCAGAAAGCAGTGATGCTGTCAGCTTGGCTGCGGCCCACTTTCAGCCGGCTGTTGAGCAGCTCATGTTCAGTTCACTTTATTTGTGATGGAAAAACATTTGTTCGCATTCTAGGCTTATTTTTGTGGGGACTACAAAGCCACATATATGTCGCTCTGGATAAGAGTGTCTACCAAATGTCAAAATCTGAGAGTTTGGGCAAGCTGTGCCCAGGGGGACTGGGGCTGACAGACAAGAGAGACAACCCACAGAGAACAGCACAGGTCTGTGACTATGAAGAACTGAGTGATTTGCTCCCATCACCCCCATCAGGCCTGAGCGCCTCTCCACACCAGCTGCTCACACACCACCACCCAGCATGTCCACCTTTAACAGGGTAGGAGCCTGTCACATTTCCCATCACCTCTGAGCTGACAGCGGTGACACGGCTCCAACATCAGGCTCCTGAGCGAGAGGCAGCACTCGCAAGTTGAAGGTCAGCTTATTCATGCATCTCAGCCCGGTACTGTCCAAGGTGCCCAAAGAGCTCGGTTATGAACTGTGAGAAGTGATTAGCAAGTCAAATACCAAAACAGTCAAAACAGTCAAAACAGTCAAGCGCACTCTGGCTTACAGCGCTCAGAAAGACAGGAGACAAGAATTAAGAAAAAAACGGTGCACCTCACTCTGGCAAGATGAAATGCTATAGGTCTAATACACACCCACACACACCCACACACACCCACAGAGTAAGGTGCTGTTTTGACATTTAAGTGGTCCAGTTATGAAAGTACATCAGGGCAGTCTTTTATTTTAACAACTCTATAAGTGAGCACATCAAAATGGGAATTTATTTACTTGTTCTCGAGTGTATTCCTTATCCAGAGTAACTTACAGAGACAGTCTTATGGTCATTAGTTACAGGGTCAGTCTTAAACTCATCAGTTACAGAGACAGTCTTTCAGTCCTTAGTTACAGAGACAGTCTTTCAGTTCTTAGTTACAGAGACAGTCTTTCAGTCCTTAGTTATAGAGACAGTCTTTCAGTCCTTAGTTACAGAGACAGTCTTTCAGTCCTTAGTTACAGAGACAGTCTTACAGTCCTTAGTTATAGAGACAGTCTTACAGTCCTTAGTTATAGAGACAGTCTTTCAGTCCTTAGTTATAGAGACAGTCTTACAGTCCTTAGTTATAGAGACAGTCTTACAGTCCTTAGTTATAGAGACAGTCTTTCAGTCCTTAG
>JBBPDB010013024.1:0-12871 GCA_037974465.1 Brachypetersius altus | reverse complement strand
CGGACTGGCGATCTGTGCGTTCTGCAAAAAGGCCCGAGATGCGGCCGAGATGCGAAAACCCAACCTGGTAAAGACAGTCCCAGTCCGCCCCTGCGCACGTTATTGCGGTGAAAGAATAAAAAATAAAAGGATTTTAAAAACCTGCGTTAACGCACGATAAAATAATCATCGGCGTTAAGTAAATAATGCGTTAACGAGATAATAACGCGTTAACTTTCCCAGCCCTAATATATATATATATATACGCACATAAATAGGCTAAGAACCTTTTCCATTGTTTAAAATATTTTTGTAACGTGGTCAGGCCACTTAACTGGTTTATTAGAGCCAGATGCTATGATCTGGACTCTAGGCTGAATAAAGAATGACCCTTGACCCCACCCCTTTACCCCCGACCACATAAACCTAAACCCTCCAGCCAATGGAGGTCAAACACACACTACACACACATAAAACACTAGGACATTTATGCTTTAGCTCTGGCAATAACCTGCATACATCTGTGTGGAAAAGCTAGATATCACAATGCCACTAATACTAGTGCTATTTAGCATCATCATAATAATAATAATGTTTTTAAAGTCTGTATTTCTATACCGTATCTTAGTTATAGCATATAGTATAATGTTAGAAAATACATTTTTAGAAACCTTTACTTATATACTTAATATTACATATTTAATATAATTACATAAACCAAATGAGATCATAGGTAATATCCAAATGTAATATATTCCCAAATAGGCATCAATTCTATTTCTATTTGTGTTTGTAAACAGATTTAAAGACGTCTTTAAGACTATGGGAAACAGTCTTTCAATCGGGGGAGTCCTATCTTGAATGGCATTGTATAGAAGATCAATGATTGAATTCTTTTGTCATTTTTGTCTACATCAAAAAGTAAACTACCAAAAGTACTACACACACACACACACACACACACACACACACACACTCAGCATTTCTGACATCACCCTGCGAGACAAACTTCACTCAGACGGCCTGTTTCATCATGTCCGGCAAGGCTGTGACCTTTTGACACTTCAGTGGAAAGTCTCAAACCGTTTTGGGGGGTGGGGTGGGGGGGTTTACGGCCCCCACCACTGTAAGCAGTTTGGCATGGGGGTGCTGTAAAATATAAAAGCTTCCGCACTTTGAGGGCTATCTTGAAAAGTCATCAGGGCAGACACTTTAGCTTAATGACGCCAAACGCAGCTTCATGACTGCTGACGGCAGCCAGACTGGGGTCAAAACAGGGTCAAACCTGGGTCAGGTTGAAACACACAGGGCAGAAAAAACACACAGGGTGGAGCTCAAGCCTTTAACTGTGCCTGATTCTTAGATTCAACCCCTTAATTCCATTTTTAATTTACGAAATTGAAAAGCTCTATACACAAGTTTACTATGCATGTGACAATTAATTACTTGAAATGAATAATTAAATTTCAACAATCACTGTACTAGATTCTCCATGAGCTTTTAGAGGCTTTTAGAACAGAGCATCACTGACAGGGAGGAAATGTATATCAGCAGGTTCTTCCCAATGCATGTATGCATGAAGTTATAAATGTAATGTTTTACAAAGTAAAACACAATGCTTGCTGTTATAAACTGTTTGTATATGATAACCTGATTGTTAAAATAATCGCTAGATTACTCTATACCGAGTTTGACTTAACTAGGGGGGTTAACTTTGCAAGGCTTCACCAGGGTTTGCTTAAAATATCGTTTTCTTTTATTACATTCCAGAACATTATCATTTTACTTTTTATATGATAACTAACTAATAATAATAATAATAATAATAATAATAATAATAATAATTATTATTATTATTATTATTATTTAGATTAAATCTATTCAAGCAGCATTGGGACAAAAGTACAAAACTAGAAAAATATCATGTTTCTAGATGGCTATAGGCAGTTTTAGGTATGCATAGTACTTTAGTCCATGTTTAAAGAATATTGTGTCTTACAGCGTCAAAAACCCCATAATTATGTGTATCAGAAAATACATTACTTGGTATTGTTATGGCAAACACGTAGTTTGCTTTAATTTACATGCTTGCATACTTCCATGCTAGTCAAATTAGCCTCATAGCTGCAGCATAAAACTAAAGAAACACATTTCAGACACCACATTTTAAGTAAGGGGTATATGTTGTGTGTGTGTCTGTCTGTGTGTATGTGTGTGTGTGTCTACGTGTGTGTCCTGCAGGCCAGTCTGTGGGAGAGAGTTTTTTTCTACATTTCTACCAGCACAGCACTGCCTCCATTTTGTTTCATAAAACCCCTTTTGTTACAGAGCTCCACTGATCCACATCTGGAGAACACACACACAGACACACAGACACACAGACACACAGAAACGCACACACACACACACACACACACTTTCAGTCTTTCTTTTTCCCTCTGTCTCTCTCCACTGACGTCACCCCTGTTCTCTCGCTTGATTAGTAGCACATGAGGAAATAGGGAGAAGAAGAAGAGGTAAGAAGACGGCAGTTCAGGGGCCTGCAGTTTTGTGCAGCAAAACAAAAAGGATTTTTAACAAATACATGCTTTGAGGCAGACAAAATACTTACGTTAACTTTCATTTCACTCATTTCAGAAAGAACACGATTCTCAGCTCTAATCTTAATCCAGACCATGAACACTTAGTTTATTTTTTCTCATTTATGTTTTGCTAGACATTTCATTTACATAGTAGAAACTGCAGCTCCACCAAGCAATGGTGTAAAATCTCAGTTTAGGAAGATCCAGTTACTTTTAAATAAAAGAGGTGGCTAGCAAACACACTGCTCAGGAATGAGTTTATTAGAGGGAGTTGGGCCTTATTTTGGAGGAAAAGTTAGAGACTGTGTTGGTTTGTACATGTGCTGAGGAGAGACCCTGGGTGTGTTGGGAGAAGGATGTTGAGGATGGAGCTGCAGGGAAGAGGAGAAGAAGAGGAAGGCAAGTAGGAGGTTTATGGATGTGGTGAGGGAGACGGTGCAGGCAGTTGCTGTGAGAGAGGAAGATACAGAGGAGAGAAGGAAATGGGGATGGTTGATTCACTGTGGCGCCCCCTAATCAGGAGCAGCTGAAAGAAGAAGAAGACGATGATAGCTAAAACACTGGAAAAATTTTAAGTTACACAATCGGACAAGCAGTGATTGTACCATTTTATTTCAAATTGCATTTAGGCTTAAAAAAACAAAGCTTCCTGAACATATTTAAGAATTCCCACATGATGAATGATCATCCAGCCCAATGAAACAATCTATGTACTTTAAAATGGCACGACAGTGTAGCATGAAATAACATTTAATGTGAGCTCACTAACACAAACTTTGCAAGTAGCAAAGTAACAATGTAAAGGATGTTTTTTCTTCATGATCCAAGTTCCAATTCTGCAGTGCGAGAGGCTCAGTGGGGCCCTGACACACACACACACACACACACACACACACACACACACACACACACACACACACACCTACACACACACACACACACACACACAGAAGCATCATGGCCATTATCACCAATTAGAGAGACTGTCCTCATTTCTGCAGGCCACCCCCTCTCCTTGTGAGTGCGCGCGCACACACACACACACACACACACACACACACACACACACAGCATGAGCAAAGGTGAAATCAGGCTTCTAACTGTGTCCTTGTACCCTTCACTACAACAAAGGAGGAGTTGGAGACAGGAATTCAGGTTAGAGAGAGAGAGAGAGAGAGAGATAGAGAGAGAGAGTGAGAGAGAGGGAGAGAGAAAGAGAGAGTGAGAGAGAGAGAGAGGGAGAAGTGCAGGGATAAAAGTGTCTGAGAGAGGGAAGAAAGAGAAATGAGGCTCAGGTTGGGTGCTGTGTATTGAGCCTTTTTAGGCTTGGCTGGGCTTTAGGTATTCCTGCAGTCTGTCTACAGTGAGTAAGCACTGTTCTACTGTCTGTATGTAAACAGTTGATTATTTTAGTGTCTTTGATTCTTTTCTGACTTCAGTTTAGGGTAGATGTTAAAATGACTGGTCTAATTTTGCAATGCAATCTGTTGCAATATTAATATCTAACTTGCTTTAATGCTGACGCTGGTAAAAAATAAAATGGATTTATAACATCCTGCATGATCTCCTACTCCACAAACGAGTTAAACATATGTTTAAGCTACAATGTATATTATAATCCATCATAATGTCCTAGTCATTTCTTATAAGACGCTTTAGAGCCCCCCACCACCTTTCACACCCACTCTGAACAATCTCGCTAATACTGTATAGAGCATTCACATTCAACCCCTCTGAAACTTCCTTAAACAGCTTATTATACCAAACAAAATGGTGGAATTCCCTTTAACAAAAATAACGTTATTTATATTTGTCTTATTTTATGTATCTTATATGGAAATTACATCATTTATATTTGTCTTATATTCTTAGTGTCAGAGGTTTCAGGAAAAGAGACTGTAGTGTTAGGGTAGCTATCGGGACAAATGTTATTAGTGGGGATATTAGCTGTGTAAAATCCACTGATGGGATCATTAGGCACAAGCTAATGCGAGACAGGGACCACCCTTTCACATGCACATACACACACATACACGCACGCATGCATGCACACACACACACACACGCACATGTCCAAATGTAGAAACATACAAAAAAGCTGCTTATTTCTAAGCCAAAGTTTATTACGCAATATTATGACCACAGAGGTGTTTATATACTGTTTTATTCACACCGTACTAATCACTTTAAGCTGTGTGTCGCTATATGAGATGTGCCTTTTCAATTTATGTTTTGTTTTTATCATTATTTTTATTATTATCATTAGTAGTAGCAGCAGCACTAGCGTTAGTATTATGGTCAGTCGTTGTGTTCACAAATGTGTTTTTACAAAATTGAATGGTATACACTACTGTCTTCAATTTAATCACATCCTTCATGTGGAAGAATAAATAGAAAGTTATAATTATTAGGATTATTCTAACACGTACGCACGTAAACAAACTCATGGACAGCAGTGAAAGCGGATTACTGAAGGGCAAAATTGACCAGCGTGCAGCGGCTAAGCCTTCCGTGCCAGCGGGACCGGGTGATCACCTGTTGCTGATGCTAATGCTAATCCCAAAAGCAGCTTGGGGCTCAGGGACACAGAGGGACGCGAATACACACCAGCTGCTCCAGCCGGATACAAACTCCGAACCGACACAGTCTCGCACATGCCCCGACTGGATCTCCCTCACAGGCCTCCATTGTGAAAGTCTTATAGCGAGTGTTAACACTTTAACTTCTTTTGTAAAGAGAAGACCACTCTCGACTTGAGTCCTAGGTCTGTTCCCCAAGGCAAAACGAGTGTTAAGGTTTTCCAAAGACAGTAGAGTAGTGGGGTCAGTGGGACAGTACCTATAACTAATTGCACCTAAAGAGTCCATTTGTCATACGTGGACACTCCATAGCACACAGTGTGAAATTCTTTCTCTGTATTTAACCCATTCACCAAGTAAAGCAGTGGGCAGCCAGGAATACAGCTTCTAGGAGCAGTGTGGGGGGATGGTATCTTGCTTAAGGGTATCTCAGTGGTGCCGCTAAAAGTCATGGGATTCAAATCCAAGAACCTTCTGATCATAGGCAACTCCGTAACCACTAGGCCACCAGCTTCCAATGTTCAGCCACATAATGGTTGGCCTCCATCCTTTCCCTGGATTTCTCCTAGTGCGGAGAACACTGTTTCTAACAGCTGGGTGTATTCTACTACTGGATAAAATAGCTTCAATTAAAACATTACAGTGTATTACGGTATTTGGTGATATTTAAGTTCACATTAGTCAGGTTTCTAAGGTAAAATTGCAAAGATAACCACATAAATAAAGTGAATGTGTTAGCATAAAAAAGTATTTAAAACTAAATAACTAAGAGCTTTCAGTAGTCCCACATATGACATTACTGTATGTAGTGTTCAGTTTTCTAGTGCATAATTGTGTTTATACATATATTTATAACCACTGTATAAGCAGATACAGACATGTATCCACTGTGTGCACACATACATTTAATATACTCGTACACATTAATTCAAACTTCAATATCTGTGTGTCTGTATTATCTGTACAGTGCACATTCATATTATACACTATTGTGTTGTAAAGTTTTTATTCTATTGGTTATGCTGCTCTTACGTTTGTTCTCTTGTTCTGTCCACTTTGCTGCTGTAACAATACGTATTTCCCACCTGTGCGACTAATAAAGAGTTAAAGTTAATTAGTTATCATTACAGTTAATACGATTTTCATGTGCATAAGAGAAATTATCTGCATTGGCAAAGGGACCCTGGCATCGCGAAACCATTCAGTATATACGAAATCGGCGGCGTTGCCCATCCATGGTACTGTGAGTCTGTTTAAGCGATGAGCTAACTAGCAGAAGCCTCTCTTCACGTCCCACGCCCTCCACCTCTTCTCAGAGCACTAAGTCGATCATTATCTGAGCGCTGATACTGAAACATACGCACACGCAGGCTGACCCAAACAGTTGTGTGGGTGAACCAAGAGAGAAAGGCCAAAGTGAGAGGTACATTTCACTCACCAGCTTGCAAAAACTGCCTAAAGCAGTGAGAGTAATGTAACTAACAAACAACGGGGACTTATACCCATTCACTACAATGTACACAATGTACTTAAAGTGTGCTTAACCCTACCTTGACTTACCCATGAAAATACACCAAACCCCTTCATTTGAATTAAGTGGCTATTAATTTGTGAAAGCGATCCTTGAATTTGACCTTAAAATTAGACTTAAGGCATGAATGTGAAACCCCTTCGGCTTATATTTAAGGCGTTCTATTATTTTAATTCGGTAGTTTGAGCCGTTAATCAGCCTTAATCTGTTCACGTTTTCCCTTAAGTTTCCTTATTTTATTGTATGGGAAATTCAGGTCACAATTAAGGTCATTTTAAGGGGTAAAATTAAGGCGTATGGTTTCGTAATGATTGTGTTAAATGAGTTGGGAGTGGGGCATTTTTGGCACCAAGACGAATATTGAAAAATGATATCGCTAGTGAATAGTTTGAAAAATGCACATATATTGCAACGTCAGCTTGTTAGAGATAGAGACCACTCACTCTAACTAGCTAAAGCTACAGGGGCAGTGCAGAAACAACCAGGCACTCTGTAATTCAGTCTGATGTGTGTGTGCGTGTGTGTGTGTGTGTGTGTGTGTGTGTGTGTGTGTGTGTGAGAGAGAGAGGACTGAGCACGCAGCTCTCGGCTGAATGAGGTCACACACCACCAAGCACAGAGACACGGTTCTCCCTTTTTTATATACAGATCTGACTCTTGCACTCTCTCTCACACACACCCACTCAAACACTTATGCATTTGAATGAAACTTCAACCCCCGGAACCTCTGCATATTGGCATACTTTTAGGAATCTGCTTTTACTGTTCGGTTGTTTACAGCGATTTCACGTTTTAAAATGGATGCACAAGCAAACCAAAGATATGGTTGTACTGAAGCTGTGCTCAGATGGTTGTACATTACGCTAAACTAGTAAATACCAGAGGGATCTCCCCTCATTATATTCTAGCTTTACTACTGTATTGTACTATTGTATATTCAAAATGCTTCCAGTTTTTTATGCTTACCATCATAGGTCCGGGTTGCACAGTGGTCCTACTTTGCATTCCTTTAGCCATCAGTGCCATTCCATCGCAATGTTTAATACAGAATGTGATTCATTCACTGAAGGGCTACTTTAAATTTATGTAAAACATAACACATAAGACATACAGTAGACAGGTAGATGGATGAATGGGTGGGTGGGTTTATGAATGGATGGATGGATGGACGGACAGACAGACAGATAGACAGGTCGGTCAAAAGCCAAAACTGAAAGCTCTGCTTTTGATTCAAAACTCATTACTTTTAGATAGTTCTCTGCTGCCATGGACCACCAACTCATATTAGGGCAGAAAATATACAGTTACAAAGACTGCAAACTGGTCAAAGAGAGTCGGTTTTGCTATATCCAAGTCTTTTAATAGACACAGATTTCAAAGCTAAGGGTAAGGTAGGACTCTCCTGGCATTAGTTGTTATCTAGTTTTTAAGAAGATCGAATTATAGAGAACATTCATTTTGCAGCTTAAACTATATGGGCGCTTTTTTTGCTCACTTCATTGACGAATTGTTAGTTTGTAGGAAAAATCTAGTGTTTATCCATATATTTTTCCTTCAATTCACATCAGTTTGCATGAACCACAAACAGTACATCCTTAAGTAGCACATCCTTTCCAGGTACATTACTGTGTAGCACAGGCAAGATAGTTTGCATGTACACGACATGAAAGGTCCAGGAACACAAACAGAGTGTATTAGGAGGAGGTAAGAGAGACAGAATGAGGATATCAGCTAGCAGCCCTAAACAAACACGGGTCAAGAACCAGCTCCTTCCCTTATTTAAAAAGAGCCCGTATCAGTTACCGATGACTCCGCCGAGCCAGTCTGAGATCTCCCGATAACGCGGGGGTAACACACACAACACTAATTCCGCCAGAGATGCTAACACTGCCATGCATGCTAATGCTATGCTCTGGCCGGCATCCATCCATCCACTTCTGTAATTAAAGCACTCCAAAAGAGGGGACACCATGGACAGACGACCCACGGCGTCAGGATCCACTTACACAGAAAAGGCCGACCAGCCGTCTCACACACTTATACACATAAACACACACACACACACACACACACAGTGGCTGAGTACGTCTGCATGCCTGCAGGGCAGGATGCTCTGTTACCTTCCCAAATTACACGTACTAGCAGTGACCTACACCGCCAGGCAAGAGTCAAAATTAGCCTTTGCTGCTTACAGGGGCACTTTACATCACCAGCCAAGACCAGACTTTGGCCTTTTCTCCCTTTGGCACGCCGGATTCAACGCATGATGAGCTAGCATGAATTCTCACTATATGCCAAATGGCTACTACAGGGGGGCTTCGAGTTACAACAGTTACAACAGTCATACAACGTTTCGAGCTTACACCGTTAGCCTCATACTTTTGGACTACATGGGCGAACTAGTTTGGTTGCGCACGGTGGAACAATCTCGCAGGTTGCACAGTGAGGGACTTTTTCTTTTCCTTTTTCTGTGGCTTAGCTGTGTTTTTTATTATTTTACAGCTGTGTTAGGATCAGTAAGTGACTTAAGCTAGGGTGCGTTTCGACTTACATCACTGTCGAGTTACTTGAGGACTTGAGGACCCCCTGTATTTGATGAGTTATTTCTACCCTCTAATCAAACTTCTGAAACAGCTCTGGACACTTTGTTGTCACCATAAACAGGTCTGAGCATATTTCCACGCCCAAAACTCATTTCTTCAATGAAGCTTCATGCGAGTCAATGTCAAAATAAACATGACATTCCAAAAGCATTTCGGCCCACTTGAAACACACTGTGCCTAGAATGTATTTGTTAGGCCAAACCTGTTGGGCAAACCCACCCAAATGAGCATGATTCAAACCTGAAATATCTTATACCAGCCTGACTACAGCACCGCAGTTAGGACTGAAACGAAACACCAATGTTAACATTGCTTGAAAAATATATAAAGGTTGTGCAAATATTTAGAATCATTTTTGCGGAGCACCGACAGGCATGCTGCATTTTCGGTCATTTTTTACATTATAGCTATAGCTATGAGAATGAAAAGCTGATGTCTGTGTGGCACATACACACCCTTAGACTTTAAAGAGGTAAACTCTATTTTCCAAAGTCAAGCAGAAATGCAGCACGATCTAATAATAAACAAAAAGTGAATTAAATGGGACAGTCATGTGACTGGCGGAATTATTTAATTGAGGAACAGTTCATTTCCTGCACAGGAACAGAATGCAATCAGCAGAGATACAGTGCTGTCCAAGTGTGTGTGTGTGTGTGTGTGTGTGTGTGTCTGTGTCTGTGTGTGTGTGTGTGTGTGTGTGTGTGTGTGTGTTCATACTTTTCCAGTCCATCCGCCAGGAAGCAGTGAGGTAGCCGTTATTTAGAGTAGGAAGACCAAATTTGCTTAGCAACCACATTTGATCTCCAATTGCTGAAGTATTTTGGCAAGCATGCATAGACACACACACACACACACACACACACACACACACAGAAACCTTTTTCCTGATGCTTAAATTCTCCAAGGACATGCTGCTTCACACAAACTGAATAGAGAACAAGATTCTAGTCAACAAGCTCACACACACACACCAAGTATTTTTTGGTCTTTTGTAAAGCTTTCACCACTAACCAGAGCTGACACACACACACACACAAACACACACACACACACAAACACACAGTGACTCAGCTCATGCACTAACTAGTGAAGTCCCGCTGCAACGTGATTTACACACTCTCACGAAAACCCTCACACACAGGCCAATGACAGGTTAGAATCAGAGCAAAAAATAAGAGGAAGAAACACAGAAAGAGTGACACAGAAAAGAGAGTGAAATAGAGAAAAATAAAGAAATGAGCACAAAATATATTTTATTATATATCCGGGTCTTGTGTGAGTGTGCAGTCGTGATGTGAACAATTTCCTCCGGGATAAATAAAGTTCTCTGATTCTGATTCAAAAGTCACAGGTTTGAATCCCCAATTTTACCCAATTACCCAAATAATATCTGCACAGCGAAGGTCAGAGAGTGACCAATGATGAATGGAGTAAAGCATGTGAATAAATTGTGCAGAAACATGAAGAGGTAAAAAGTTAGAGACGGCTGCTGATGCGAGTTTCTTCCACAAAATGGACACATATACATACACATACACACCCATGAGAGACACACGTCCACTGTGTTGTGATCCTGGACAAACAGAGGCATACAGTGGCATTTTAAAGGGACAATGATCTAATTTCAGCACGGCTAAATCTTTAACCACTGATAAAGTGATAGTCATAAGCTTTAACTGGTGCAAATGGTGCTAATATTTCATTAGCAAAGCAAATGCTAGACAGGTAAAAGAAAGAGAGATGGAGAATGTTTTATTTTGATGAGGGAGCGTTTAGTTTCTCTTTTTTGTGTGTGACAAATCCGGAACCCGCGCCCACACACACTGAGCTGAGACCCCATTGTTTATCGGCAGAAATCGGACTCCCTTTCTATTCTTCGTCTGTGATTGGCTTTAGTTTCCTCGGCAGCTGCCCTGAGACTTCAGCTTTCTGCACATTTGAAAGTGAAACAATCTCGAGGCTCAATGGGCACACAGAGGCTTCTCTTAAAATCAAAATCCTCATTTTGAGGACCACCTCTTCTGTTTTGCATGGGAAGCTATAAGTTATCTATTAGAGATTACTTGACATAGCTTTGAGGCGAGCGTGTGATGATTAAGACGTGCAGTTTGCAAACTGGTATAATCTGAAGTTTCGTTACTGGTTTCCCTCAAGATCCTGTGTAAAAGTAATGAAGCAAACTTTATACATGTGTGGCTGTGGCTGATCGACCACATTTGGGGTAAAGGGGGAAAGGCTGGGTAAATCTGATTCCTCACTGAACTATTTCTTTACAAAAGGGGGATTTCAACCAAACAAGGCTAATGTGGGTAACAGTGAATGGAAGCTTTTATTCATTGTTGGCCACATTATCACTGCTTGACTGCCCTGCCGCAGCATGTGGGGCGTTTTCTGCAGTGGCAAATGTGTCAGAGCCAGTCACTTACAACTTTAAATCTTTGCAGAACCATGTTTTCCTGCAGTCCATTTTCATTTTCGAGGCTAAAACATGTCAGGCTAAAACTTCTTTTGCCAAGGCTTTGGCAACCACATCAATCTTTCTCTCTCTTTCCTTCTCTTTTCACCATAACTCTCCTCATTCTCTCGCCTCTCTCTGGGCTGATCTAGGGCAAGATTCACACACACACACACACACACACACACACACAATAGCTGATTAGAGCTGATCTCGACAGATCTAAAAGCAAATGAAAGCGGGTGTGTGGAGGTGGGTGGGGGGTTTGTTTGAAAAGTAAAGGACGTGGTTGAACATTGAACCCTTATAGCAAGGTTACTGGGGTCAGACAGACAGACAGACAGACAGACCAACCATGTGGAACACAGAGTGCAGGCTGATAATATTTATGTAGTTTCAGATAATACATACTGGCAAGTACAAGTGGATTCTGCACTGTGGAACTGGAAGGACTTCTCACTATAAACACTCACAGCTTCCACTAAGGTAGGGTGGTCCACCATTCAAAAATAAATAGTCAGAAACGAATAAGTAATGAAGGGCAAGTGGATGACTAAAACAAACTGCATCTAGAAAACTCTAAGGGAGGGGTTAATGATGATCTAGTAAAGAGGCCATGGGGTGTACATGTTGTGGAAATCTGTGAAAGTTCATACACAGTCATTGACTGAGACATACACTGCACTTCCGCTTTGTTAGACCTGGGACGTACGGAAATGGCACTGAAGAGCTTGCGCCAACAGTGTGTGAAGTGTCCATTTGTCATACATGAACACACCACAGCACACAGTGTGAACTTCTTTCTCTGTATTTAACCCATTCACCAAGTGAAGCAGCAGGCAGCCAGAAACACAGTGTTCGGGGAGCAGTGTGTGGGGACGGTACCTTGCTCAGTGCTACCCTAGTGGTTGGCAGTCCTAGGATTCAAACCCACAACCTTCTGAAATCTGCTCTCCAACACACAGCAAAGACTACTGGTGATGGCTGATACTCACACACTTAAAGTAGTGTAGAAACTAAAGAACATATTGTTGAATTTCTCATAAGATTTAAATGTTAGTAGTAGAAAGTGACCATTTGTCATGCGTGAACACACCACTGCACACAGTGTGAACAGCACGAAATTCTTCCTCTGCATTTAA
>JBBPDB010013013.1:0-12872 GCA_037974465.1 Brachypetersius altus | reverse complement strand
GTGTGTGTGTGTGTGTGTGTGTGTGTGTGTGTGTGTGTGTGTGTGTGTGTGTGTGTGTGTGTGTGTGTGTTTTGTAAGGCTGTTCTCACATCTAACAACAACTCTCAAATCTCAATTATTTCTGTATTATTCAATACATGCTTGTTTGTTCAATAAAAACTTAATTTTAGTGTTGCGCAAAACAATCATGATTGATGTTTTTTGCTGTAATCAAGCAGTTCTAACATGTAGATTACTGATGTAATTGTGATAATTATTAAGATATTTTTGAGTATCCACTGATAATCCAGAATGAAGCATGTTTTATCACAAATGGAATTAACTATGAATTTTATGTCTTTTTCAGACCTGTACTGTACTCTGGAGGTGGACTCCTTCGGCTACTTCGTGAGCAAGGCCAAAACCAGAGTGTTCCGAGACACCAACGAGCCACACTGGAACGAGGCATGTCTCCTTTGTCTCTAGATCATTTACAGTTGCTTTCATAATCCAGTCAGCTGCTTTGATTGTCCAGGCTAATCGAATGTTCTGCCCCTCTTCTTCTTACGTGTTCCTACATCAGGAGTTCGAGATCGAGCTGGAAGGCTCTCAGTGCCTGCGAATCCTGTGCTACGAGAAATGCTATGACAAGTCTAAGCTCAACAAGGATGATAATGAGATTGTAGACAAGATTATGGGCAAGGGCCAAGTACAGGTAGGAGAAATAATGCTCATGCTGTTGGCATGCCATGTGCCAAGTATACGTCACCGAGTGCCCTCATAGGAAAAGAACACCCACGAACACAGGCTTCCCCCGTCTGAGTCAGTACTATTGTTGTCTGCTAAATACTGGCTTGCCGTGGAGGCATTTACTGCCTGAGAAGCCGATGGCTTTGGCTTGGTTTTTCCCTTTTTCCATCATGTGGGAAAAGTCCCAATTAAAACTGAACGTGTGACTACGTGTTTGCATGCTTTCACTCTGAGAACTGTGTTATTTGGGGTATGATTGCATCACAGTAGTGGTCAGGGAGTTACCCCATGATTGGAAGGTTTTGGGTTCAAATCCCAAGACTGCTAATGGCACCACAGTAAGGTACCATCCTCACGCACTGCTCCCCGAGTGCTGTGTTGTTGGCTGCACACTGCTTCACTTGGTGAATGGCTTAAATGCAGTTAAAGAATGTCACATGGTACACACTGTGGGCTGGGTTGTGGTGATCAGTATGTGACTACAGGCTTTCAGGATTGCAGTTGTATTTTGTCCTTTCTCCTATCATGCAACTTTGCTAGGAAAACTGTTTTAGCTGTTTTTATCATTCCACTGGAGTCCATTGCATTCCACTGCCGATGTTTGGTTACTTACAGTTTGTTGCTTCCTTTTGTGTTATTTTTTTTTAATCGACTGCGGGGCCAACTGGCCTGTGAAGTGAGTGACCGAAGTTATTGTCATCAGTTGATCTGAGCCCCTTTGCCGAGCTTGGCGTTTAACTCCAAACTAAATTATTATTCCAAAAGCATTCCTCGCATTCTCATCCTCTTCCTGAATCTAGGACAGCGTCTGAGAGGCGGAAAGTGGGGTGAATTTAATTGCAGCGCAGTTTCTCTTGTTCACTTTCTATTTGTCTCTTGGGACTGTAGCCAGGGGTGAGCTGAGAGCATCTTCGGTTTCTCTGTACTCTCACCTACACACACAGACACACACGCACACACGCGCAATGATATGGGCTACGAGGGGAGTTCTGTTGGTGCTGGGGAACAGATATGTGCTGCAGAGGTTTTTCACTCTGAAAATGTTGACACCTCCTCCTGTTGGAGACTTAGAGCCTCTAATTCTTATTTCTTATTTTACTGTAGACAAGTTTATTTTTGCATCTTTATACAGAGGAGGCGTTTAAAGCAACTTGAGAAAGTTTTGTGTTAACCTGCTTGGATGGATTTCCCATCATCTGTAGGTCCTTCAACTGGGCCAAGACTTACAGGAAATGGTCAGTTTCATTAAGATTATGGAGCTTATTGCTTTCGTAGATGCCCAAGGAAGCAAGTCATTCTCAGCACGCAGTTAATTACTGTGTGATCTTATAAAACATTCAGATGCTTCCCATCCTTGCATGTATCTGAAAGACAGTGAGGCAATGAGGCACATGGTTTTTCTGGTTTTAACCAAGAATGTGATGGAGCACTCGCCTTGAGGAATGTGAATAGATGTATAATGAGGAATATTGAGGTGACCACTATCCCACTGTTGGTGAGAAGTAAAGTCAAGTCATGTAGGTTTTATTGTCATTTCGACCATACACAGACAGTACGCAGTGAAATGAGATAACATGCCTCCAGGACCATGGTGCAACACCAGAACAGAACCACATTTGGCACAAGCAGCACAAGACCACAATTGCAAACTCAAAAATGTGCAAGAAACTCAAGCGCAGCAATACAATTAGACAAGACAAGACAACAAATAGCTACAGTCTGGATGAACACAGTATTTTGACAGGTATTACATTCTGTCAGTGAGAATTGTGTATGCAAAAATGCAGGACAGAAAGTTTCAGTTCCAGTTGAGTAATGGATGGCGTCGCACGAGGTTGCAGCTGTTTGAAAATAAGTGGTGGGAGGTCAGGCGCTGAGAGCTGTGACTAAAAACCTGTTTGAAAGGACAGTGCAAGGGTTATCAGGTCCACTTTTGGAGAACTCTTTTGCCTGTTTAAGCAAAGAGGAATACACTGCCATGGTATACAAGACTCTGACCATCCAGGACCCAAACAGGTGGCTTCTGGTGGGCAGAACGGATTGGCACGATCACCCTGCACATCAGAAGATTTCTTGTTGATTGTATACCAGTAGAAAGCTCATAATGCTATGTTTGCTTACCTTTGAAGGTCACACTGGATAATCGTGTGCTAAAGGCAATGGACCATTTATATATGATAACACTGACCATACTTAAAAAAAAAAAAACATTTTGCAATTGGAGGGCATTGTGGATAAAACTATAGACCAGAGGTTTAAATTCTCATTCCAGACAGAATTGCCACTGCTGCACCTTGTCCTCGTGTAAATTTTCTAACCCCAGATTCCACTGTAAAAAAGAGCATCTGCTAAATTTTGTCATTCAAGACTGGACTGTTTCTTCTCCAGGCACCTCTCAGCTGCCTGCGCCTCCTCCAACTCTGATTAACTTTTCATATATAGCGATGGACGCATATTTTCGTGCAGCTGCTGCATGAGGCTTGTGTGTGTGACTGTTGGAGAATGTGATTACATAAGGGAACGTACTGAGACGCCTACAGAGCGCGGGCTTGTTTGTGTGGCGCCTCTTTGTTCCCGATTGATCCGCTTTTGATTCGTCTCATCTTCCTTTTTTTTCCCTTCTCTGTGGCTCTGGCGGTGGGTACGTATGCAACCGTAAAACAAAACGAGCAGGGAACATCACTCTCGCAGGCAGTAAAAAGATATTTCCACCACATGTGGGGCTGCTGCGGACTAAACGAGGGCAGAGCTGAAGGAATAGGATGTACTGTCCTGAAACGTCCTCAGAACTCAGATGTTCCTGCTGTCTAGGAGACAGCAGAGAGCGAACTGCTTCACAGAGGGGGTACATAGAGAAACCGTGGGAGGAGGATAAACAGACAAAGAATGAGTGAAGAAGTGCTATCAAGTTACCCTCCTGCTGAGAAAGAAGTGTTCCAGCATTTAAAACGGAATGTGACCTGAGATTAGATCACCTGCATTGATGGTTTTCTACAGTTCAAAAACGAATCAGCAGTTTCAGCCTTTAATCAATAATTAGTAGCTTTAGTGTGTTCCATACTGGCTTAACCGTCATTGATTGACATGTGGACTATGGGCATGGTGGCAGGCAGGCAAGATCCACTCTGGCAGGCAGGCAAGATCCACATTTAAAAAAAACAACTATGTACTGATCCCTAAAAGTGATAAAGGCTGCTAAAACAACTGGTACTGCATTTTTTAATGCAGTGCCAATTTGTGGATTCTGAGGTCCAGTCTGACATCAGAAAGCATAGTGAAGCATAGAAAGCAAAGTTAACATGTGGTTGGTTGAATGATGCATGACTTCCACTTACAACCAAGTGGCCAGGGCTCAGCATATGTTTATAGCCTTACGACTAACACTGCTATAGATGCCGACACTGCTCCTCAAGCCCCCTGCTGGAGGAACCGTATGACTGCCCTTCAGTATCAAAGATGAATCAGAGCTGCTGGAGCTCGTCTGTTTTCTTAACTGCTCAGGCTACGGTGGAACGAGCCCAGATCTTTCCCCTCTTTCCCCTGGGAATTCCCCTTTATTGAAGTCTCTGTTTGCAGCATGTAACAAGGCCATAAATGGTCAGAAACCCGTTTATAGCTTTTTACTGCAAGTGACTTTTTAGTTTATGTAGAAGAGAGGGAAAGTTAATCTTTTGTTCTGCATTGCAGTTAGATACCACAAGCCTCTTCGTATGAATTCTCTAATGTCTTTAATGAGCCAGGCTTGGACCAATAATTGATGTTTTTAACTACGGCAGTGATTTAAAGCAGTGCCAGTATTATGTTAATTATTATAATGTTGTTCTATTCCATATTTGATGCATCTGTTGTTGCACTGTATTCATTCAGTGATTCCCTTGTATTTGTACTTGTATTCGTAAACATTTGGATAAAGGTTTTTAATCTAGAAGAGTGGGGGTTTGGCCTTATGTTGGTTTCCAGGCCAAAAGAACATGGAGAACCACTGGTTACATGCTACGGTTAGCTTCATGAATTAAGTAATATGAGAAGCTGGTCCAGAGGGTATGGCGTAAAGCTCTGTAACACTTATTGTGGTAACTGAATTTACATTAATGCCCAAGCCTAGAATTAAAAATATCAAATAGTTGAACAGTGAGGAGGTTGTAGCCAAGGACGTAAATGCTACCCACGCCAGAGGAATTCTCTACTCCTTTAACCGATCTAGATGGAGCTGTAACCTTTTGTGGCTTCATTCTCTTCAGACCATTCATCAAGCTGTCACCCCAGAGAGATACCCTCTGACCTCCATGGATCAAACAGTAATCAATTGGTGAAGAGGTACATGATCTTGCTCTCCTTGTAACCCACTGGGAGATGATAATGGTGGCTTGAAGTGGTTCCTTGAGTGAAGTAACACACATCAATAACTGTCCAGCTTTGCTGAATGTGTCTTTTCCATAAATAAAACTGGTTTTTAAGCTAAAAATATCTAATAGATATAATTGGCTAAATCATTTAAGGTGTAAAACAACTCCAGTTGTGTTCATCTTCTCTCCAAAACTCTGTCTCAGTGTTTTGCTAAGCTGCTGACCTTAAAGATTGCGTGACGGTGCAGCCTTTTCAGGGACGCGTTATGTAACGGTGGAACAGGTGACCCTAGCACTTTACATACAGGAATTCTGAAGGACTTAATGCCTGCACTAGCAATGCTTCTACAAGCCATTTCTTCCTTGCTTTCTCCTATCCTCTCTCTTTCTTTTAGTTTTCCACAAGCTACCCTCTCTTTCCTCAGGGGAACCCACTTGCCTTTTTCATCACTTGTGCTCTCTCTCCCGCTCTCTCAAGCTCTTCCTTTCAGGTTCTTATCTTCAGGAGAGCTTATGGTCTTTTTTCAGGCTTGTGGAGCTTGTGGCTGGTAAATATGCTGCTGGTACGTTCTTACAGAACCTTTCTCAAGTGTAATCCTTGCAGAGTGTGACGCAGAGTTCTCAGCTCTCAGTTAGGTAACAGTACTCTTTGATGTTTGGCCTCCAGTCCTCATTCTTTCTATGACTCATTTAAACAGATAAGTAATGGGGAAAAATCTTGACTGACAGATTGATTGCTTCAAGTTTAGGTTGGCACCCATGATGACCTGCTGTCTACACAGCTCTGATAGCCCAGACTGGATCAGGACATCAGTAGTCAAACACCTTTCATTGAATTGCTGTTGCCTATTTGTTTGGGATCATATCTGTCTTTGTCACAGAAGTGATTTAAGGCATGTTACAAAGTGGTTGTAATGTTTGCACGGGGCTGCACAATAAAATAAATCCAAATATTGAATCATACGCAATATACACTAATCCATGATCAAATACCAGCGCAATCATATAGCATGGATTTTGAAACGTTGAAAAAATGAGCACATATGTACATGTAATTACGTGTGTCGAAACAGAGCTGATTTAATTATCTCCTCATACTAGCCTGCATGCTTTCTGCATGACTATGTTCAGCATCACAGCACTACACCATATCCCCTGTGTTATTAAATGGTGATCTAATGACACTGACCGGGTCACTGCACTGTTCCACTGGCCCTCAAATCAGGACCTCGTCCCACCCTGATCTTCCTGAGCTTTCCCTACAGAGATACACTAGACCCAAGGCCTTTCTCTGCCATGTCCTTTGACCTCGTATGGTCTAATCTTGGCCTTTTATATACGCCTGCCTCCCTGTCCATTTCTTTTTTCCTCTCTTTCTGTATTCTTTTTTCTCCGTAACCAGATCTGTTTGAACCCATTCCCAAAGGATAAAGACAGGCAGCAAGGAGTGAGAGAGAGAGAGAGAGGGAAGAGAACAAAGAGAACAAAGCTCGGTTTTCCTGGCAGCTCGCTGGATGCTGAAACACATGATGAAGTATGGCATTAGTGCTCAGAGTCTGCTGAACTCCCAACATGCTTACACGACACATTACACCTCTAATTAAAAGTCTTGTGCAACACCAGAGATCCACACACAGCACAGCCTTAGCATTGTTCCACTTCACGTTGATTCATTCTGTGTTTACTCTGATTGAATCAGTCTGTATTCACTCATGCCAGTTTACTGCTACAGCCTGCAAAAGGGCATCTTTGAAGGTTCTTTAGTAAAAGCAAAGATTAAATAGAACCGTTAACCCTCAGCGAATCATTAAAATGCTCAGATGTTTTTTGCACGATTAAATGGCTCCCCTTAATGATGGAAGACCCGTTGTAAGCGGTTGCTTCGAGAAGCTAATTTTTGTTTCAGTATAGCACCATAAAGGGGTTTAGGATTGTAACAAATATTTTTTGTTACCATCTAGAACCATTTTCCCTGTAAGTGGTAGACCTGATGTCTTCATCATATACAGAAATGACTTGGTATGTAATGTTATTACATTAATCTACAATTGAGATTATCGAATTGATCAGTGTTTTGTTTTAGCAGTGCTCAAATGTTTTGTATATATGAGACTTTATGACTGCTTTGTCTCGTATTGCCGTTCTAATTGATGGTAGTTTTAACCCATTGTGTTCATGCTCCTGCATGTGCAGTTGTTGTTTGTGTAGCTGTGTGAAGGCAGCTATGGTCTCTAATGGATGTACTGTCACACACACCAGACAAAATAGTTCAGAAAAAACAGTCAGCTATAAGTCACACACCGTTCGTCATGTTGTTCTGTAATATGTCATGTTACTTTTTCCCCCGTAGTCAGATACACACACATGCACACAGCCACCCAGGGGACAGGTAGACAAAGCAGGGCCTGTCAAGGCTAACGGATGGGATTTTGGGGGTGCACACACATACATGCACACACACACACACATACACGCACACATACACACCCAAATTCACCCCTGAGGCAAATTGTGACTAATTGGAGGGACAAATTTATTATATGTAAATTATTTCCATAACATGCAGCTGATGTGCTTGGCCTGTGTGTGTGTGTGTGTGTGCGCCCCTGTGTCCCTGTGTGTTTGGGGTGGGGGTTTCCAGTGTGAAATTTAACAGTCACAACAATAGAACTCTTGATTAATCTTTCACAATTAATCGATTAGCTTGATGTACATTTTGGATTATTTGCCAGTGATAATTTGAGTTTGGTGAGTTTGTTTTATATTCTCTTACTGTTGTCTATTACGGTAAGAAATGCTGCTGCTAAATGTTGCTCCAGAATGGTCACTTTACATGAGGAGGAAAATAAGCTTTTGCCTTTGTGTGGGAGTTAACCCCTAAGCACATTATTTATAAAAAAAATTTTTGGGTTCTGCTCTAATAATATAGATAGAGAAATGGGGTTAGTCGCTTGTAATTTCACTGCACAGTCCTTCTGAGATTACAGCTGCCACACACAGTTCAAGGCTGGATTGCAAAGCTTCTGAAAACTTTTAACCTGGAAAAGTAAATGGGAAAATATTCTGGATTTCTGTTGGTTCATCATGAAATGTGAACACAATTGAAAGTGCTGCAGGCATTTTGAGTTTCTGTAAAATATGACAAAAACAGAGACTTTGTCCTAGTGGTGCTGAAATGGTGTGGTCTATTTTATTTTTTTTTCTACATTATACATTAGCTGAGCTCTGATATAAGTTTGAATCATATTTTGTTCTATTTATCCTCTTTGTACCAGTTTCAAGACTAACGCCCTCGAATTGAGTCTGAAATGCATCAGATCCTTTCTCCAAAATCGAATTGTGTATTCTCACCTGCTTAAGAATTAATGTCTGTGCTTCTCAGTGAAATACCTTGCCCTAAAACCCTCCATGAAACACTGTCAGACTGTGCTTGTGAAGCAGGGTGTTTTTGTTTTCGTTCTGCAGTGTAGGTCTGTAATATCTGGGTCACATTTAGACAGGATGGGTTTTCAAGCCTCACTAAAACCCCTTCACATAGCTCCATGGCAAGAGAGTCGAGCTGTCCTTCCCAAGTTCTTTGGAAAGGACTGATCCATCAGATTTGGCTGCAGTAAGTAGCTGTATCCCCTTAATTCTAGTGAAAAAAAACAATGGACCACCAGTTTGACTTGCGAGGATCTGTGTCCCAGAAATAGATGCTTTTCCCTTTTTTTCTCCCCTTTCTGTTCAAATGTTCATTTAATGTAAGTTAATAATTGGCGACCCATGGTGATGCTAGGTTGAAACTTTGATGTTCAATTAAACCAAAGCACTAAAATAAGAGAGTTTAGATCCATGTTGTATGATAACCCCCACCTACAGTACACAGTTAGAACAATGCTATTATACAGGTGACACAAGTGTGAATAAGCTGATAAACTCATACAGCTGCAAATATGTCTTTAAACCTTAGAAAATCGTTTATTATGTAATTCCGTCATTAAATATTTCATTACATATTTAAGCAATACATTTTATTTACATTTAAGCAAGCCTGCATGCCGAAGCTGGTATCAGCTGAAACCCCTTTTTACTATTTTTTGCTTGCTTTCATGATTTTTAATGGAGAAACAAGAAAAAGATGATGAGTCAAAGATGACTGTAGTCCCATGTGTAATAAAGGAGAAGTATTAGAGAAACAGAGCGATAACTGATTGACATACATTGTGGAAAAGCACGCGGATGAATATAAAGAGAGGAAGAGAGTGAATAACTGGAGGAAGAAGCCACAGATGGTGTCCAATTATGTGCTGATATTAATGCGAATGCGTGGGGCTCCGTTCTGTATGTGCCTGAGGGAACAGCTATTAGTGTGCCTTCATCCTCACTAATGCTATTAAATTCACCAACAAACAGCGCAAGATTCATTCTGCTTCCCTAAGGACAAGTACTGCGGCCAAGGGTGACTGGCGATCGTCAGAAATCTGATGTTTTATGCAGGTATACAGTATTTTTCTGGGATTGATTTGTGATCCTGTAAAGACGTCTATAAAGTGGCTTTATGACGGAGCAGAATGGTCTGATTTATCAACATGAGTGTGTATTCCCCAAGCTAGAGCCAAAAAATTACTAGTAAAATGTTAATATGAAGTACTAAAATTAAAAAAATGCTTTGAAGTCCTACAAGCTCCCATTCATTGTTAGCGCTGTAAGAATGTGTTGTTCCTGTAATCTTATTAAACATAAGCTAAACTGCAAAAGCGATTATAGCGAATGCATCATTACTTGCTGGCCCTGTTGGCTTTCATTCATTAGCTGTGTTAATATTTTTGCTCTGTTCCTCCAGGGAATAAAATAATCTGACCACAGACCAAAGATAGAGGACCACAGAGAATAGTTGTGTTGATGAGTTAGTTAAGTTTAGCTTGGGGAGGTGAAATAGTAGAGGACTTTTTGCTAGTATTTCTCAGTGATGGGATATAATTGGCAGCGTCTGTCATGAGTTGAAATTGTCATAGGGTGACAGACCCCCCGTGATGGAAACAGCATCAACAGAGAAACGAAAGAAAGAGAGAATAAGTCGAGAGAACAAAGGAGGCGAGAGTGCAGGCTGATGAGCAATGTGTCAGCATGTCAGGATCATAAATCATAAAAGCCCCCCACCACTCTGCCACCTTTTCTGCTCTCTGAAGCCCCCAGGGGACACAAACACGTACACACACACACCTAGCAAACCCAGGCATAACCCTCAACCCCCTCTTTCAAACTAATGGAATCTCTGTTATAATACTCAGGAGTGTTTCAGGAGTGTATGGTCTACCACCTTTAAAGATCGTACTTGTAGATAAAATGTCTGTGTGGACTTGTGGGAGGCACATCTTTGTTAAGTGTGTTATCTTCAGTTCACTGACACATGTGGTATAAATTGATTGTTTTGTTTCCATGTAGCCAAATGCTTTTATGTCTCTTAACCCTTCTGTCAAGTTCTATTAAGAGGCCAGCACAGCAGTATTGAGTCTGTAGTTAATGGTTATGCAATATTATATAATAGCTCTTCAGTATTGTGTCCCATGAGGTGGTCCATACCTTGGCTCAGCACAGGCTGGCTTGGAGCCCAACATTTAGCTGTTTTGGTTCTTTTTTCGTTCTGCTCATGTTTTGACTCAGTACTTCCAGATCGAATTGAGTACAAGGCATCAAATATCCTAGTTCACTTTAGGAGACTTTTCATCAGTGCTGTGTGTGAGAGACAGAGAAAGAGAGAGAACGGGAAAGGTAGAAGGTAGAAGATGCACGTTGTGTGTGGGGGTGTGTACATGTGTCTACACCATGTAATACTGTGCAAAAGTCTTGGGTCACCTAAGACAATGATATTTGCAGCTGTTTATCCAGGCAGAAAGTGTTTGCTTGTGAAAGCATTAGCACAGTAATAAATACGAACAATAAGATCGTGAATTGTGTTCACTGTGTTCTTGCTTCTTCCCACCTTCTCTCCGAGGCAGCTAAATGCAATAGGTAGTGCTCAGTTCTACAAAAGGTCTGTATGTAGGTATGTGTAGTTTGTCTAGTTTTCTCCAACCTATCCTTTTAATTGTAACCAGGGTGTTTTGTTTATTTGCCTTTATGACTTAAAAATATATATGATCTGGTTGGCTGTTCTGTATTGTGCCCCTTTCAACATACTGCTTACACTGTTAAAGTAAATTGACTGAATTGCTTTAGATTTAATGGCTGCTAGGGTGATGCTAGATGGTTATTGTGCTTTTACTGTTGGTTGCTTAAAGCACCTCTGGTACTTGCTAGGGTATTGCTAAGTGGTTAGTATTAAACCCCCTAATTCAAAAAATATGTGATGCTTAGGTACCCTAAATAATGTATTCATGGATTAGGTAGTGAACTGAACATTATGAAACTAAAACAGTGTTTTAGAAGAAGAAGAATGTGGGAAATGTTGCATAATATGGACCCTTTATATTACTGGACGTATGCTATTATGTATTGGTTTTCCTATCTGTGTTTATTCAGCTGTAATATAGTGTTTTGGCTGGCAAAATAAATGGTTTAACACATGTCTGTGTGTGTATCCTCATACGTATGCGCACATTTGTGTGGACAAAACCCTTTTGGCCTCTGTGAAAATTGTGAAGCCGCGTGAGCACATTTGGGCTGCAGACCCCGCTGAATACCAGAGATGGTTGATGCAGGAGTGACACGCAGAAGCCAAAGAGCATTCCACTCCCTCACCATAAAACTCCACCACTCTTCGTCCAAAGTGGGAGAATAGCAGTGCATGAAATCACTCACAAGGCTGTCGTCTCTCGTGTGTGTGTGTGTGTGTGTGTGTGTGTGTGTGTGTGTTCGCCAGTGTCCTTTCCTGCTTTGCCTCTTAAGGCTGATTCTATAGTAGAGATTGATGATGCTGGTCAGGGTGCCATTGGTATGCTCAAATCATTACATATGAGTGGTGTGTGCTGGTGTGTGTGTGTGTGTGATTCTATAGGTATGAAAACAATCTTTGCTAATAGGCCAGGCTGGACTGGTCCTGCTGAGGAGAGCTAGAGAGTGATAATAGTTCAGCCTAAAGGGTGGAACATGTCATCATGTCAACTGAGAGGAAGAAGAAAGCCTGGCACACCCTTCATGAGCTGCTGGCACTTTCACTGGTTCTGCTTATCCATCTCCCCTGGAGCTCTATAACGCACAGGCACAGGCACACACACACACATACACACACACACACACACACACACACACACACACACACATCCACACTCAGGCCTCCAGGTTCTCAGTGCTCATCAGCCAACAAATCAGATTTCATGTGAATAAAGGGGCCAGACCCTCCCCCCAGCTCCTTCCCCTAAATTGCAATCCTGCTTTTGTTTCTTCCTTTTTTTTCTTGAGGATGAAACACACTACCCTCCACCATCCCTCTGTTCTTATCTCTGTCACACACATCGCACCTATAAAAATGTCTTGAATCTATTTTTATTGCAATTTCCCATCATTATGAAGTGTTTTTTTTGTGATGAATGGATCAATAAAAATGTCCACAAATGATTGGAATAAAATCTGTCTGGTAAATCAAATCTTTCTCTAAAAGCGTCCCTAAATGTCGATACCAGTGCTAATTGATATCAAACTTTATTTTATTACCGATTATTATCTGAGAATCAGTTTTTTTGACAACCCTAAGGTGAACTGACAAAAGAGTTGACAAAGAATTCTGTACTATGAAAGAGGGGCTGGGCGATTTGGCCTAAAATCAAAATCTCGATTAATTGAACATTTTAACTCGATTACGATTAATGAACGATT
>JBBPDB010012992.1:0-12873 GCA_037974465.1 Brachypetersius altus | reverse complement strand
CACAGTGTGAACAGCACGAAATTCAACCTCTGCATTTAACCCATTCACCAAGTGAAGCAGGGGGCAGCCATGAACACTGTGCCCAGGGAGCAGTGCGCGGGGACGGTACCTTGCTCAGGGTACCTCAGCGGTGCCTAGCAGTCTTGGGAATCAAACCTGGACTTTATGATCGCAGTGCGACTGCACTAACCACTAGGCTACCAGCTGCCCTGCTGGTCGTTAACTGGGGTTGTTAACTGAATTCACTTTTTCGTCATGCCTCAGTGCTGCTTAATAATGTACTTTTAACCCTCTATGGCATGTATTTTTATTTTAAGAGGAAAAAAATATTTCACCCTAGTTTTTGGGAGCTTGGGAGTCCTTGATAATATATCAACCATAAAATGTGTCCCACCCAAGACCCCCTACCAGAGTATGGTTTGTTGCCTCAGGACAACAAGATGCTACAGGGGTACTAAAATGCCAAGGTATTTTATATGGAATGAGGAACAAACAAGCAATAAAACATTAGAAGTTTTATTGCAACAACAACAAACACCTCAACAATTTATATTTCAACAAACATCAGTTACAATTATTTCATCAATCAGTGGCTGAGAGATTAGCTACACAGTGTGTGTTCATATATAATATATATATTTATGTGTAACCTTGGTGTTTTAGTACCCTTGTTGCATATTGTTGCCCTGAGGCAACAAACCAAAATTGGTCTTGCTGCACAATGTTGCTGTCACGGTTCGGACAGTGGCCAGTAGGGGCCACTGCTTTTCACTTAGGGTTCTGTCTCTGTTCTGTGTTTTGGGGACTTTTATTTTGATTTCATATTCTGTTCATGTGTCACGTGTTCCTGAGTTTCCACCTGTTTGTGTTTTGGCTCTCTGATTTCTAGGTGTATTTAAGTTCTGTCAAGTTAGTCCTCAGTATCTGTCCATCGCCTCTTTTTTCTGCACATGTATCCTGATCCTAGTTCTTATTCATGTTCCTGGTGGCCTTCGTGCCTGTTTCTGTTATTTTGTTTTCTTTAATAAAGTATCTAGCATGGATTCCTGCTCTCTAGTCTGTTCCGTGCTCCGAGGAAGCTCAGGACTGAGGGCTAGCCCCCTCAGCCTTGACGGTTGCCCTGAGGCAACAATTGAAAAATTACAGTTTTAATATATAAAAAAAGACAAAAAATGACATATATGCTTCTTCACATATTCATGTGTATCACAGAATTTTTATGCAAAAATTATTTCAGTATAAACTTGTTAAAAAGTGAAATTTATCTTGCCTTCTGCTAGCAGTGTGTCCAACCCAGCTATTGACTGAAAAAGGATTGCTCCACCCCCAGACGAAAGGTCAAACCTCCACCCACTTCAAATGTTATTGGTCCCAGACTAATCATCAGACTTTTAATGTGATGTTTATTGTTTTTTTTTTTATTATTATTTTGTGTTATGCATCCCTAGTTCTTCTTGTGCTTTTTTTGAGGTATTTTTACCATTATTGTTATCTTCTAGTCATTGTGTTCTTGTGTGGACAGTGATATTTTTGAAAAACGTTCTTACTTATTACTTATTTCAGCTTTCAGCCTGGCGTATTTGGAAATGAAACATGGTTTCAGGAGGGAGCTCTGAGCTAGAGGATATTGGTTAAAATTAAATTGTGCATAACATGGCCAGGCACATGAATTAACAAGGTAAAGGTGACTTTTTAACGTGTGGTTATAAAGTATCACAGAAGAGAATATTATGTCCGCGACTCCTCAAAACAATCCACTGTTTTGTTCAGCTTAAATAACACACAAATCTTTTGTTGACTATTATGTTCAGCTTTATTTTCAAATGACCCTATAAAACAAAAGTTCCATTTGTTGGACATTCAAAATGCTTGGAGTGCGACCGCTTGAACAACAGTTTGCAGAAATGCAGGCACAATAACCACAGTCACGATTCCGAACAGCAAGAGCACTAATCACCCAAGGACTGAATAATTTTACACATTCACAAAGATCAATTAATGCTTCATGAAAGCAATGTACATCACAAGTGAGCCTCCTGTGGTGTTCATGACAATACGCCAAATCATTTACAAGCACAGAAACACTTTGAAATGTGCACACAGTCATAAAAGGGTGCTTTATTTTAGTTTTACAATCACTGTGACTATTGCATGCACAACCTCTTCCCATTTTAACCCAATGTGTGAAGAGGATGCTGTAGACAAATATTTTTTCTTGAAAAAAAAAAGCCTGAATCAGAATTTAAACTGTTAAATTCTAAGGTCCTTATGGGGGTTCACAATCAGGCATCTAACTACCAAAGGTACACATTAGATTTATAATAGTTACCAAATAATAGCATAGCATACTGGAAAGTGTTACTTGATTTGTGTCAATCATTTCCAAATGAATTATATACATGTGTGTTCTTTAAAGAATAATTTTAAAGGAAATGACGATGCATCAAAATATGAAAAATTATGCAGCGTTTACAGAACTTGAATAAATGAAAGAAAACAAATTCACTTTCTTCCTTAATAATGTACTTTAAAGGGCTCCGTTTAATTGCTAATATTAAAAACAAGATGGCAATAATGACCTCTGAGGAACTTCTAGTAGTGTTTCACCATCCAACTGGTCTCAGTGTGAGAGAAGAGAGTCGATTACAGCAGTGTTTTATACTTTTCCTCATTAAAAAATATGTGATTCAGCTGATCACTAATCAGTCCCTCATAAAGCAGAATGAGGTGATTGTGTAAGAATTTAACAGACACTGGACTGGAATGGGTTCACACTCAGAGAGATGCTGATTTAAAATAAACTGCAGTGATCTCTTTTTTCCAGAGCTGTATATACACACATGCAGACACACAATCAGTTTGCTGTAGGTTTGGCTGTAATTCTGCAGAAGTGTACCTGTTCATGTGGAAATGATCTACACATATGAACAAAGATATGTTTCACAGAAGTCACAAAATAAGAAGTACATTAAACCTTGGGAACTGCACTTTCAGATTTGCATACATGTCATTCAACAAGACAGAATGATTCCTTTTCACATTGAATAGGCAGCGTCCACAAAACACAGTAGCATTAAAGAGCGCGCTCTCACCAAAACAAAGCCGTGGTACAACAGAGAATGCATGAATTCACACCATCCATCATCCTGACCACAAAAATGACTTCCATGGAATAAACAGCACTCACATTTAGATGAACCAGAGTAACTTTTTCATTTCCTCACCACTCAATCTGGATCGCATGTTCAGTTTCAATGGTGTTTTTTAAATTGATTAATTCAAAATCTGTTCCAGGCCATAATAAGTTTCTATGAAAGAATCTGTAAGTTTGTTGAGTGGTAAAGGCTCAGTTTACACGCTAAGTGTTTTATTCATTCACTTTATTCTGATGCTGCTCATTTATCCTGAATACATGTAATACTGATGATAGCCTGCACATCAAATGCCATTATTTTATTTGTCCCTGTAAAGTTTGGCAGGAGAACTGTCTAACTAATCACTGTAGTTTTGGGTCAGCCTTCTGCTCTGTCATGGATGATGTGAGCATCTTATCTTCAAATCAGCTCTTATGGGAATCAAACTAGTAAACAGACATCTGAGTTCTGATAATGTAATATTCCTCCTGCTGCTTGTCCAAAATGGAAAGCAGCGCACCCTATATACGTAATTGCTTGTAGAACAAAGAATGTCTTTTGTACTCCTGCCCATATTTTAAACAAACAAGGAGATAAAATTTTATTTTAAATGGAAAAATATCCAGTCTACTTTATGTTAAGGTGTGGACCTCTTTTTAAAAAGAACTTGTGTGAGTAACGTTACTTAAAATGTAGTCACAACACAAATCCAGCCATGGTCATGTGATCATACAAAGCTTAATAAGATTGTGCATTTAAAGCAATTCTTTATATCTTCCACTTCTGCTATATTTGAAGCATCCATTGTTTTAAGATTTGGTTAGTCTCGGATGTGGACATGTAGCGTCCCCCAACCTTTTTTGCGCCATTAACCAGTTTAATGCAAAACAATATTTTCACAGACCGGTACAGTTAAAACTAAAAACTGGCCTGTGGGCAAAATTTCTGATGTACCGTATCCTGTAACTGAGACGAGATCTTTCAGATTCTGATCATCAAAAAAATATTTGTTATTGTTTTATTCTGTCTTTCTGTGTGGCCTGGTACCAAATGTCACACTGAATGATACCGGTTCATGACCCAGTGGTTGGGGACCTCTGTCCTAGGAGACTAAATATGATAAACAAAAGGGGTCGAAACACAATTTGTCCAATGTGAAGCAACATCTGTCTAGAATTAACTAATATAATGCAGTTAACTATTGGGATGTTAAAAAGGCTGTTTTGATAGTCTATTCAAATAATTATAACTTTAAGACTTACACAGCAATATCTTGATTTGGTTGAGTCTATCTGAGCGCTGAACATAAACTGGGTATGAAATGAACAATTCTAATTTGAAACATTTATTCATTTTTTGTAACCGATTATTCCTTACTAGGGTCATGTGTACCCAGGCATACACACACCATTCATTCACATAACTATGGCAAATTTAGAATGGCAAATTATTAGACGTGCATGTCTTTGGACTGTGGGACGAAATCTGAGACCCCGGAGGAAACCCACACCACCACAGGAAGAACATGCAAACTCCACACCCACACATACACTCACATGGTCAGGAACCAAAACCCCAACTCTGGAGGTGTGATGTAACAGTGCCACCCATTGCGCCACCATGGTCCTAATTTGAAACAGTGCATCTAAAGGAAAAACTGAATGGCCAACAACTCTTCTGACTTTTTTGATGAAACCATTTTCAATAGTCAACACTAGGACTCACATTAGAGCTTTAGAGTCTATTAGAGCATAGTGGTCAAGGATGGGAAGGGCTAGGTGCAGTCATGTTATGACTGCACCTATGCTCCAATGACTTCACTTTATATAAATCACTTAGATATATTAACACATGCACATTCTGTGCAAACTTTAACATGTTATCACAAATCACATATTCAGAGACTCCTTTTTGGTGCTATATGCAAAAATGTTTTGAATAGAGACATCGCTGCATCACATTGCATTGAGCTATGAATTTTCTATATGGTTACACCCCAATGACAGTGAACAGCCATTTGGGAAATGTTCTGGGGATGTTTCTGAGGTAAGCTGTTTAAAAATACCTGGCCCCCATATTCTAAATCACCTCAAAGTCCATTTGTTGCAGAAGCGAGCGCAGACTCTAATTCTTCACAATCTAAGCAAGGACCAGAGTCACTGACCTGGCAGTTCACATTTAGGTAGGGAATAGTTCGGAACACTCTTACAAACACCCATTCATAGGTGTTGCATATAAACGAAATGTTGCATCAACACAGTTTTTCTCCAAATCCCTAAGAATTAGAATATTTTTATTATTGGGCATTAATACTCATGTAGGAAAAATATGTGAATGTCCTCTAAACTGAGTGGCTACAACTGTTTTTTTTTTTTTTTTTACCCCATTCAGAAAGTCCAGCCTGAATCACAATGAAGGAAATCAGGTTTTCCATGATACGGGTCCTTTAAGACAAAAGGTGTCTGTAAACTAACATTAAGTGTGTTGTTCACCGATTAGCAAAGGCAATTAAATTTTAAAATAGCATCAGCAGTTCTTTCACTTTCATCCTCCAGGGAGAAGGAAAGCTCATTAATCAACATGGCAGCTAGTGTAGACACTGTTTAACAACTATGTTCATCTTATATTTCCCTTAGGAACGTAGCAGAGCAACATCATCGATTCAAACTCACATATGCACGGCCCAAGATATGTGTAATGATGGGTCATAAAATTCAAAAGAGAACTATCATTTTCTCATGTCCCTTACAATTAAAAAATGAGATGAACTTTTACTTTTGAGTGGCCTTTCTTTCTCATTACTTTTCTAGTAGGAGCTGTTGTTTAACTGCTAATTGATTGGAACTGGCAGAAGCTGCAGCATGTACCTCTACACCATGGTTAAGAATAAGGATGTTTCATGTGATAAAACAAATCGATGTATAGCCTGTCCCATAAAAAGCTGGACATGGCAGCCATTGTAACTGAAGCTCTTGGTTTGTGTATGTCTCAGTTGTGTTGTGCTGAAATAAGACCTCAGCAAAATCAGCTTATCCCCAACTGGCTTAGTCAAGCATCTCCTAGTTGGGCATCTAATTCCCTGTTAGATCCTCTGGTTCTTCTGTCAGATCATCCATCTCTGTCGAGAAATGATCTGTGCTCTCGATCATAGATGTCTCCTTAGCAACACTGTAGGTTAGCGCCACGCTGTAAGCTGCCTGCTTGGCCTGAACCCGTGGGCCACAGCTACAGAGCCTCCTGAAGGCTGTGCGGAACTTCTGAGACATAGCGTTGTAGATGACAGGGTTGACAGCACTGTTCAGGTAGATGCAAATGCGACAGAAGAGCAAGAACCAGGTGTCCAGGTAGGCCTCCTGCAGGAAAGAGTTGACCACCACCAGGGTGCGATAGGGCATCCACAGCACAGCAAAGAGTATGACCACCACCGCCAGCATCTTGGTCACCTGGCACAAGGGAGTAATGGAGTATTATAGAAAAGCTGCTGTAATGTAATTCTAATATCAGCTCACTTTACAAGACTAATATCAGAAACATGATGAAGGGTTTCACTTGGTTATGTTTTCTTTTCCTTTTTTAGTCATACTCTTTCATAGGACCTTGTTTCATTTTGTTATGTTGGTTAAGCACCGGGGTGACCTTGTTATTTACTGAAAAGTTCCAAGAAAAGAAGAATAGAGCCTCAAACTCTTTATTCCCTTGCTGAAAAATACAAGATAGAAGTTCCACTGCAGCTCTATTGGGAACTTATTGCATAAAGACGTTTAACTTAAGTTGGTTTTAGGATCTACTGTTGCTTTTATTTCAATGATTGTTTCACTGCAATAAAATGACTTAAACTTGAGGAAAGTTTCAGGCTACTCTGCACACATCTGATTATTTTTTTATTTTTTTGTTTATGTTTTTACACTTTAAAAAAATAAGGTATTTTTACAATTATTTTAATTTTTACAATTATTTTAATTTTACAATTATTTTTGGACTTCTAATAGCAAGTTAACACAACTAAAAATGTATTTCTAAAAATCTGATTATTTGAAGATTAAGGCCTATTCCTTCCTAAAGGGCCCATGTCCTATTTTTTTCTATTTTACTATTTTCACTTATAAAATGCACATGGTTTAATGTACCCATGAACCAAAAATAAGTCTTGGATCATTTTTACATGACCATTTTCAACCTATCTTCATCCTTCACAATTAAACAGACTGTTTTGTTACTCTGCTTTTATGACTCATTTACATTACCATCTTCAGTTCTGACTGGCTTCCATGTGGAAACAGTCCTTGCTAAGATCCATAAGTATTTGGAGATTAATGCAATTTTTGTATTGTTTTCTTTGTAAACCACCACAATTAAATTAAGCAATCAAAAATGTGCCTTCAGAAATTACAGCCATTTTTCCGAGTCAATCAATTTCCAGAGCCTCAAAAATAATTTGACATGTGACTGACAAGCAGGCCAGGTGTGGCCTGTGCCCTTGTTATGCCATGACAAATTAAGTAGATAAAAGGTCTGGATTAAAAGCACTGAAAGAAGTGTTAGTGGAAATGAAGGAGGCCGTCATCAGAGAGCTGACTAGAACTTCAGGTGTCCCCACATCATCAATCTGGTACATTCTTAGATAGATGGAACGCACTGGTGAGCTCAGCAACACCAAAAGCCCTGGGAAATCATAAAAGACAGCTAAAATGGATCATTTCTTGGTGAAGAAAACCCCCTTCACAATATCTCACCAGGTCAAGAGCTCTGTGTATCATTGTTAAAGCCTACAATCAAGTAATGTCTTTGTTGATGTAAATATGGAGGGTTTACCACTGGTAACACTGAAGAACGGGAAGGCCAGATTAGACTTTAACAGAAAAAAGTCTGCTCTGTTCTGGAATGTTCTTTGGACAGATGAAAGCAAGATCAACTTGTACTAGAATGATGGGAAGAGACCGTTTTGGAGAAAAAAAGGGACATGCTACATGCTCTGAAGCATGCTGCATTGACTGTTAAACATGGTGGAGGCAGTGTTATGGCATGGGCTTGAAAGGCTAGAGGAACTGGGTTTCCAGTGTTTATTGATGATGTGTCTGCTAACAGAAGTAGCAGGATGAATTCTAAGGTTTAAAAGGCAAAACTCTTCACTTAAGTTTAGTCAAATACTGCAAAACTGATTGGAAGGTACTTGCTAATAAATAATGGCCCAAAACATACTGATAAAGTAACCCACGAGTTTCTCAAGGTAAAGAAATGGTTTTGTCTTCATAGGCCAAGTCTCAAGACCTGATCTCAGTCCATGCTTTTTAGTTACTGAAGATAACACTGAAGACAGCAATACCAACACAGTATTAAAAAAACAATATGCATTATTACAATATGCATTACATTTATGGATTCTAGGCAAGAGTTATAATTTCTGAAGCTTAATGAATTACCTTTGTTAAACCCAATATATTAAAGCTGAAAGTCTGTTTCTGTTACAACTTGATTGCTTTCAAATGTTCAAATCCATTGTGAGTGGAATATAGACAGAGAATTACAAAAATTGCATTATTGTTGAAATATTTATGTACCTAACTGGAACATCAGGGTGAATAGATGTCGCTAAACAGCTGTAGGCTGAATGTGTTACCCTTGGGATCATAACAATGAATTAAATACATGTTGTTTTTGATACTAAGTTCTATATATGCTGGGGAGTAAAAGGCACATTTTGAAACTTTCTCAGTGGTCATACATAACAGCCCTTTATTATTATTTTTTTTATTGACAGCGCATTGTTAATAGTAAGTCCTTAGTCCCAGAATATGAGAACAACACAATGCATCTAGAGCTTGTTTGGCTCACCTGTCTTCGAGAAGCTGCTGTTGTACTTGAGCACTGATTTGAATTTTTGAGGCCATTCATCTTGTTCCCAGCAGAAAGGCCATCATGTCCATTTTTACTCTTGCTTTTGGGCAACGGGTTTAGAAAGAGAATCCTGGCAATGAGCCCATAAAGCACAGTGGACAGCACGAGTGGCAGGACGAAGAAGATTCCAAAATCAAAGAAGTAAATGGGCAAGTAAAGGTTCCGGGACACTTTGTAGGCACAGGCCACCACGATTGTGTCCTCATACACCAGCTCCTCTGTGTCAGCCAGGTAAAACCACATGATACAGTAGAGCGAGGTAGTAAGCCACACGGCCAGGATGATCCTCTTGGCCCGGGTATATGTACACAGGGACTGGGCTCGGATAGGGTGGCATATTGCGATGTACCTCTCCACGGTGAAGGCTGCGATTGAGCAGGAGGAAGCGTTGATGCCCAGGTACTGAAAATAGGTGATGCACAAGCAGCCGGCATGCCCAAAGAACCACGAGCCATACAGGCTGTCCACCACACTGGGCAGGCCGGCAGCCATCAGCACCATTAGGTCTGCGGCAGCCAAGCTTACCAGGTAGCAGTTGGTGGGTGTGCGCATGTGTTTTGTGGTGAGAACCACCAAGACCACCATCACATTGCCCGCAATTCCCAGGGCGCAAATGGCGAGGACCAGAAGGGCACTGATCACCTTGTATGCTGTGCTGCGTTCGGTCCAAGGTCCAAGAGTGTTGTTGGGAGAAGTGAAGTTTTCCATTGTTGTGAAGAAGGTGAAGAAGCCTCAAAAATGCCTCGCAGAAAAGAAAAAAACTCTCAAAAACTCCTGATCTTAGGTCTTAATTTTTTAAGACTGTTGCAGGCTATAAATGAGATCTAGTTTCTGAATGACTGAGACCACTTATGTTGATAAATTCTGTGGCTACTGCAAAAAACAGAAAGCTTTTGTTTTTTCCCAGTGTAAATAGCTGTCAGGTGCGTTTCGAGCTGTTGCTGTAATGCGTCTCTCTGAACAGCAGCTCTCGGGAACGTTGGTCTTTTTCAACCCGTTTTCCTGAAAGTCCCGCCCTCACTGCACTGGGATTGGCAGAGAAGTTGTGAATGGGACTTACTTGCCAATCGCAGGGTGGAACATTACAGTCAACCAGTTGGAGTCCGGTGGCGGGGTTTGACTGAAAACAGGTGGAGAACTGATGGTAGACAGCTCCGCAGGTGCTGAAGTTCGTGCCGCTGCACGCTGAGTGGTTCAAACTGATTTCCTACGCATGTAGGAGGACAGCATTCTTTTATTCTAGAGTCTCGTGTGAACGCTGTTTTGCGTTATGAGGCGCATCACCAGACTGTATGAACGTGGCTGTAGGTGCGTTCCTGCTCTTTGAGAGAATTATGCGTGATCGATGAAACCAATCGTTTGGAGGGACACATGATCAATACAGCAGCTATTTTAGCTGTAATGAACCTCTTTTATGCTTAATTACTCTGAGGCAGGGGTCGTGTAAGTCACTCAATATTTTTCTTTCTGAAAGAACGTTTGGTCCGTCTAAGAATATGTTTACCTCAAGTGACAAAGTGAAATGGGAGATAAGCAAGGAGGAATTGGTTTAGCTGTAAACAACCACACAAATAACGAGGCAACCAGACAAACTGGAATTGAGAAAATAAATGACTGAACGCTATAAATGAATGAATTATAGTAGGACTTTAAAGTTAAAAAAATGTTCTTTTGACAACGGAAATAACCATTTTGAATGTTTGTCCAACACTATGTGAACAAAACTGATCAGTATTTTAAAGGACATATTGTGATTCAATCAGCTTGGAGGGCAAGTGATCTGGACATAACTTCTGTATGAAGTTCATGTACAAACAATTATTTAAATCATTTTTGAGTATCTCTGTTGGTCCATTCACCATGAATGCTTCACACAATGTAAAGGAAACCTAAAGTAGAGTAGATAGTAGAAACAGAAAAATAAAATCTCTGTGATACATAGTATAGACTAAATTCAATTGAATTACTTCGTTTATTGCAAATTTCTGAGTCACTGTCATAAATTATTTTTGACAATAACAAAATCAGGGTGGACTGAAACACTAAACTAAGTATTATAGTATTTTTAGGCTCAATTTGTTTTTTCAAAAACACAAGCTATCAAATAACAATATACTGTAATCATCTGTTTATTATAATTGTAAGTTATCTGCCTTGAGATTTGATCATGTTCCAAATATGAGGCATTCATTCTAAGTTATACCTTTGAACTACATAATGCAAGATCAAGCTATATCTCTCAAAAAACAGTTTCAGTATGAAATCATCTGCAGGCCTGCTCACCATTTTTGGATTCATTTAACATTTCTTTGTTTTACACAGCACCCTAGAGCAAAGCTGAAATTATCTAGCATCATGTAAGAGTCAATAAGAGACAGGGGTCTGATGCAGTCATGAATAATATTGTGTTTTTTGCTTTATTGTCTATATATAATGTAATATAACTACATATAATGTACTTCTCTCTTTTATGTATAAGAGCTTTTTGTGTATGCAAATTGGATGTAATTCGTGGGTAAAATCTGAAACCTGAGACTGTTTCAGAATTCAGATGCCAGTTGCCTCTATTTTGATTTGTTTTTTCCTTTCTTATGTAACATGTCGTGACATTCTCTCATGTGCAGAATTTTTTGCTCCTGTTATCCAATTGGTTCATGTAACATTTGGCCAGAATTTTTGCTGTCATATAGATTGCTTCTTTATAATTGACTCATCTGGGACAGCGCAGTTGTTCTATTCATCCAACATTATGGATGTGCGAAAAGCTCTCCTCCTCACCAACTGTGACTATGGCATGAAGACAACACCAAGGATGGCTATCTTCCTGCCAAGCTTCTTCAGACTTGTGTTAGAAGGGCTGTTGTCAGAGTAACAGTGGGGGCAGGTCACCTCCCCAGCAGCCGGTGGAGCCATACCACTGGAGACAATGTCAAGATTGTGTGATTATTCCTTCCTTGACATCTACTGTGCTATTCCTTTTGAAAGCCTCAAATGAAAACTGTGCAAGTTAGCTAATGTATAAAGCATGTCCTCTCTTCATGAATATACTGCCATGAATGTTTCTTTAATAAAATCAGAGGCTGACAAATGAAGTATCCGATTCAGAGACATTGAAGTGATGTACAATATATAGTAGTATAAATGTACATCTTACAGTTAACATGAATGGCTGGGATATTTCTGAAATGTCACATACCCTACATTATACGTGTTTAAAATAGCACTCAGATTTCATAATTAGCAAGAAGAGCAATCATTTCCAAATATATGCTTTGCTGCCACCTTGTGTTTCATCAGACATCTGCTACTGAAGGCATTAAAACGCCCCCACTAATGTCCTGAAACCAACATCTGTGTTTGATAGATCCATAATTCACAATTCATTCTAACCTCACTGTATCCGTTACACTTAAAGAGGCTGTTTTTGTTACTGTGCCTTTAAGATCATTATATGTAAACGACATCTGTTCTGTCTGTCACTGTATTGTGCCTCATTTAAAAAGCTGGCTAAACATAAAACTCTCCTTAAAACTGAAGCACTGAACAGATGTGGCTAAATGCTGTTTAAGTTGACCTGGGGAATATATGTATATGGTAGGGGTGTGACGAGACGCTTTTCCCACGAGACGAGACGAGACACGAGACTGGGTTCACGGGAACGAGACGAGACGAGACTTTGACTTTTTTTTTTAAGGAATCCTCAGTGTTTAAATATATAGCAAAAACTCAAAATGCAGAAAATGCAAGTCCATTTTGAAATCAACTTCATGCAAAACAATGAACAAAATTTTCTTAAGCCTGGAAATAGAGCTAAGACCTAGGTAATGAGGTAATGACCTATAAA
>JBBPDB010012972.1:0-12874 GCA_037974465.1 Brachypetersius altus | reverse complement strand
AATGGGTTAAATGCAGAGGAAGAATTTCGTGCTGTTCACACTGTGTGCAGTGGTGTGTTCACGTATGACCGAATAAAAAAAATATAAATAAAAATATAAATATATAAATAAAGTAAATCAGTGAGTTTACCCACTTCCAGCTGCACATATGCAGGATTCTATGTCAAAGTCAAGGTATCTGTATCAAAATTCAAAATGTTTGAATTATAACCAGCCTGCTTATTGATTTCATTGCCTGTCATGCTGTCTGCTTTGTACAAAAAAAAATCAGACAGTGCATCACAATTCAAAATAGTTTCGTCAATACACCTCACACTGTCTTACGCAGTTTATCTTTTTAAAAAGAAAGCCCTACACACCCAGACATGCCCTCAGCAGTACAAAAATACTGCGATGACACAAAGTGAGGCCACAGTTGTGGCTTGAATGAAAGGTCAGGTCCTCATCCTCAGTGCATGCCATTCTTTTTCTAGAGTCATCTCCTCATAGACCACTGTTAGGCTACAGTTAGCCTTCCCCAGTGCACATGTAGTTTATATTGTCTGAGGGAGACTTCCAGCTGTCCATGCTTTGCTCTTCTGCCTGTACATGCTTTGTCCTGCCGTTGGCATTGTGTGCTCTATTCTCCACTCTCAGTTGTTGGTGGGATGGCCTGTGTCTGACCGCTGTGTGATTGGTGACTTTGTGGCATATGATGCCACTCTTTACAAGAAGAGTACTGGAAAAAAGAGATATGGAGGATCCGCCAAGTGACATAATGTTTACACAGAGATGAATATCGTTTATGTCTCTAGGCTCTGCTTAGGCTCTTGTTTATGGCAAAGAATGGCATTGTATCTGTATCTGACTGAAAGGAGTAGAGAGAGTCAATGATTATTGAAATGCCTCAGTTTTCAACATTTTTGCCTTTAAAACACTGGGGCAAAAAAAAAAAAACATAAAACATACAATTAAATATAAATAGAAATAACATAGAGATAGAAATAAGATCCTTAGAGATAGAACTTACCCATAGAAACAGTGTAATAATGCTGTAAATATAAAAAATCCTATGTTGGTGTCCCAGAATATGTGTTTATGCTCCACTGCTAACAAAGGACAGCTGAACTGAAAACTGAAAATGTCTGGGTTTTTATTTCTGGGTCTTTGTTTGCCTTTCTATCCATTTTGTTATTGCACCTTTCCAGGCTAGACTCAAAATAATTGTGAATGACATTATACATGTACATAACATTTCTAAGTATAAATTGTATAGATCACAAATGAAAAAGAATTATATATCATATATTTTGAGAGAAAATCATACATATAAATGTACATTGTTAGTTACGTTATGTATGCAACAACATTTCTAAATATATGTAATTTTGTAATAATTTGGTTACATTTAAAAACATGCACATGTAAGATAAAATAAGTTAAAATATTATTTTGGATGTCCTCATGCAAAAATTATTTTAATAATATTTAATAATATAATAATATTCTTTCTTTTTCAAAAGCACTACTATTAGAATAAATACAAATAACACTAATGCAGTAAATAATTATTTTGTTATTTTATGTAATTATAGCATATAATTTGGATTTGTATAAAAAATATATAAAGCAAAAACATATACCATATAAAATTTACTTATTTCTTGTTTATTCTTCATTATATTTATCTATGTGGTTTAGCTGGAAAAAAATGCACAGATGCCTAAGACTTTTGCACAGTACTGTATTCTTTCTAGAGCACTTTAGCCCATACATTCACTCTGAACGTTATAAGTAGTGGATTTCGGTGCATTAGTGGATAAAACCACACAGTCCTTATGGATTGACTTCAGTGGGAAGAAAGACATTAAAGTATGGATCCTTTAAGAGTGAGGACTTGTTGTGTTATTGCTATGTTTTTTTGTTATTTAATATTAAACTTGTTATACTCAGTATTTATGTGTTAATCTTTGTTTTCCAGATGAAGTTGATGAAGCTCCTGCAGCGGCTGCCAGCAAGTGTAGTGCGGCGGCTGCATCGCGAGCGCTACCGGAATCCCTCCTGGCTGCCTCCAGTGCCAGAGAGCCATTGGCTCAGTGAGCAGGACATTACCGAATTTGTGTCTTGCATGAAGCAGCCTGTGCTGTTAGCCATGTTCAGTAAGACTGGCAGTCTGGAAGCAGCCCAGGCCCTGCAGAACCTGGCTTTACTCCGCCCTGAACTGGTCATCCCCCCACTGCTAGACAAGTGAGTGCATGCGTGAGCAGATTCACAAGCAGCACTTGTGTGTATTCATGATTTTTGTATTTTTCCTTATAACTGCGAACAGCCAGACATCATCCTGACATAAATGTCCTGCATTCATTTTTCAATCAAGATATTCACTGTTTTTAATAAAATAAAATGTTTTGTTGCAGGTACTTTACAACATTGTATGTTTCAGATTGTAGCTGTAAAGCTGTAAAAAGGAAATTTGTCCAGAAAGAGGATTTTTTAAGGACTATAAAATTTATTTTAAAAGGCCTTGTATTTGAAACTTGGTGATTAAATCACAAGCATATGACATCAAGAAATGACTATAAATCAATCACTACAGTACACTAGTATGGTAACTGTCCAGTATCTGTGATGCAGATTTTATTAGTTTTTTCAGCAATTGCAATTGCAGGTTTTGCTCTATTTCAGCTAATCTTAGGCTCGAGTACTCGGTTCACAAAGTGACTGTTTAAACTGCAGACCGGAAAAGGTGCTGGTTCACACCATCTTGTTTTTGAAAGTCTTTAAATCATTTATTTAGAGCTGCAGTTATCTAGAACTGCTGAGTATACACTGCTACACTGTTGCCCATTGTGTCGTTTCATAGATTCATTTCTTGACTAGCCTGCGTAACCCCTGGTGTGTGTGTATCTTCTCATTATAAAGTAGTGACTATTACAGGAAACCTGTATAAAAGGTGATAAAAGGGAATCTGTGAATTGCCCCATGTACCAAAACTGGATTATATCTCTTTAGTCGTTATCTTGTGATCTTGTGCTTCTTCTCACTATGTATGCCCTTTCTAAAGAACATACCCTGCCATGGAGACACTGATAGAGCCACACCAGTTAACAGCCACTCTCAGCTGCATGATTGCAGTGGCTCGGAGTCTGGTGGCAGGTGGCCAGCGTTTCCCTGAGGGCCCCACACACATGCTGCCCCTGCTGATGAGAGCGCTGCCCGGCGTCGACCCAAATGACTTCAGCAAGTGCATGGTGAGAAATTCCTACAGTGATGATGAATTAAGATAGTGGTGTAAACATAATTGCTAAACCTGGTCCTACAGTGTTTCCCCCACTCTAACACGTTCACTTCAATTCAAGAAAGACATTTAAATGCAGTTAAGGTGGATAGGTACATGTAGGGCATTACACATAACTGAGAAGGCAAGTTTACGTGAAACCAACCCGAATGACTTTACTTACATATCAGCAGTATTTTGAACAAATTCCTCTTTAGAAAGACGATTGCAGACATTGTATACATACAGTGAAAGTAATGCATGTATTTAAAGTTATGCTTTTTCGTACACCCCAGATAACGTTCCAGTTCATAGCTACCTTTGCGACTCTTGTGCCTTTGGTGGACTGCTCATCCGCCGTTCAAGAAAGAAACGACCTGTCCCGGGTGAGACATCTCTTGTCTTTGCTTTTCAGTACGAGAAAGCATCACAGACTTCATTATAATGAAACTAAAGTGAATGCTAGCTAAATTGGACCAAGTAGCTTTACTCTGATAGCAGCGTTGTCTACTATTTTGCTAAAACTAGAGCAAAATGCTGGGATGACAGTCTGCGCCTATCCTGTAAAGTGTTCCATTTTTAAACTTAATGGGTCCCTAGCTTTCATTTAGCAAGTGAGCCCTTGTGTTAATTATAAAAGTAGTCCAGGAAGGTGGAGACAAAGTCAGTAAGAATGAGAAATAGACTTAAATGTTTTCTCTTTTCAGGTGGAGAAAGAACTGTGCTCAGCCTCAGCAGAGTTTGAAGATTTTGTTCTCCAGTTCATTGACAGGTAACAGTGATCTTGATGATGACCATGATGATGTAGATAAAATAGTATTATTATTATTATTATTATTGTTGTTGTTGTTAATTATTAATTATTAATTATTATTATAATAATAAGCCTAATTTTGCTATTTGTTATTCCTGCTATTAGTTTGTGCAGGGCTCCTCAAATTCATTCTTGGATGATCACAATGCTACATTAAGAGTTGTTTTGTGAATACTGGGTGGAGTTTATATAACAGAGGAAAAATACATCGACCTGAATATAATAAATCTCCTTCAGGGATTTTAGAATGTTTGAATCAATTATAACCTGCCTTTGTAGGTGTTTTGCCCTGATTGACAGCAGCACTTTAGAGCAGACTCGTGAGGAGATGGAGACCGAGAAGACTCATCTAGAGAACCTGGTGGAGCTGGGGCTGTCCTCCACCTTCAGCACCATCCTCACACAGTGCTCCATGGAGATATTCCAGGTTATTTCAGAGACACCGATTTGTTTGTCGGTGAAAGGATTTGTTATCAAACATATTGGATCTAGTTTGTGAAAAGCACACACATCAACTCTTGTCTTCTTTTCTAATATCAGGTGGCTTTGGAGAAGGTCTTCCTCTTTGCCACCACCAATATCTTTGAGACTCACGTAGCCGGGAGAATGATGGCAGACGTGTGTCGAGCAGCTGCTAAGGTATTCCTTCCCAACTTGAATAATATGTGCTGTAGTCCGACACTTCAACTGCTTTGAAGAGCTGTTACCCTTCTTTCACATTCTGGCAATATTTGTGAATGTTTTTGATGAGATTGTTGTCTTCAGTGTGGAAGGTCCCCACCATTATTGAAACTGACAAAAACACATTTATACACTATTTCCCTTTTAAGATTTGCACTGTAGCAACAAGGCTGGTGTAGCTAACAAATAGAACTACACTGTAACATCTTCTGCTGTTTTCAGGTCATTTGATATTTTGCTCTAATTGTTGTCAACTGTATCCTTTCCTCAGTGTCACCCAGCAGAGTCTCTCAAGCTTTTTGTGCCACACTGCTATAATGCCATAATTCAGATCACAACCAGTAAGTGCGTGTGCGTGTGTGAGCGTGCGCGTTTGCATGTGCGCTGTTATGTAGATCTGGTCAGTCCCTCTTTAACACTGTGTGTGTTTCCAGATGAGGAGGTGCTAAACGAGGAGGAGTTGGATAAAGATTTACTGTGGAACCTACAGCTGTTATCTGAGGTCAGTTTATCAAAAGTATATATACCGTTATATTATGACTGAAAATTTTATTCATTTATTTATTTTTAACAAAATGTTTAGTGCAGTAAATCAGTAATTAGTGCATTAAAATTGAAGAGTACTTCTTTTTTCTCTAAGAAATTCAACAGAAGCATGTCTTTTAACCAGAGGGCGCCGTAACTTTTCCATAAGGCTACACTATTTTATTGAGTTGTGAAAGATTATTGTTTTTTATTTAAGAAATTCTTGCAGTTCATAAAAACTACAAGTAAAACAACCTAAAATTCGGACAGTCTGTTTAAGTTTTATGTTCTAAAAAAAACATATTTTGTAATTTCCTAACTTATGAACAAACAGCTGCATCTTTTTGGTGAATAAAAATTATTTTGATCTCCCTCCTTCCCTCCTTCCCTCGCTCCCTCCCTCGCTCCCTCCCTCGCTCCCTCTTGCCTTTGTAGGTTACTCGGGTGGATGGGGATAAGCTTTTGCCCTATAGCGGTCAGCTGGTGCAGATTCTTCAGCTAACTCTGCACCTGAAGTGTAAACAGGGCTACAGTCTAGCGTGCAACCTGCTGTACCACACACTGCGCTCCACAGCCCTCATCTATCCCACAGAGTACTGCAGCGTTCCTGGCGGCTTCAAGCAGTCGCATCACCAGAACCTGCCCATCAAGGTTAGCTTTAAACACAGGTTTAATCCAACCAAAATAAACCCTAAGATTTGGACTAGAAGACTGATGACTTGTTGGCATTTTCACTGAAGTTCTATGATATAGCAAAGTATTGGGGACATTTTTATAAATGTGGTATTTCACATGTTATATGCGCTCCGCACAGACGTCTGTTGTACTGTACTCGAACTAAAGGCGTTCAAGTGGTTCAAGTAATTTGTGCACAGCTCATAAACAACACCCTAAACATTTGGAAGATGTGTTAGTAAGCCTTTTCAGTCTTTTAAAGTGTACTGATGTGACATGTTGAGTATTTGTTGTATTCCTGTAAGTAAATTGAGTGCTAAAATCACTACAGATGTCAGAATTTCAACTTGCCTTGAGACACTAATCTGATTTTGGCTCTACATGTTTGTCCAAAGATATATTTAAAGTACCCATCAACATAATTACTAAAACCTCCTTCTCAGACATCTAAACCTTTGAGTCTAGATGGTTCATGCATATTAAACCCAACAAATTAGCATGCATAGCTCACAGGCCAGTCCCTAAGGCTTTGGAACATGTCTGGCATAGAAGTGTCTGTCGGTCGTTGTTTCAAACTTGTCTTAAAATTAGTGTCAATGTCTTAAAAATGGGTGTTAAAGACGACAGGGAGCGTTGAGCTAACAGGTTATGCAGCCAGCCATTATGCAACTATGCATAATTGACCTGCCAGTGTGTGTTTTGTATAAATGTGTATGCGTGTGACCGGCCACTACGCTGATCCTATTAAGTCTCCATATGGGATAGAGTGGCTGGATTAGTGTCTCTGCTCTTCTAGGCCACACAAGGTCCTGAAGCAGTTGTTCTTAGACTGACCATCATTTTCATTGCCTCAGCAAGTTTAGCGAAGCAATATGCATGTTGAAGTGGGTAATATTACGATATAGCAATGTTCCTAGAACGTATCATAAAAAACGTATACTAAAAAAGAAAGACCACTTAATGAAGAGCCTAGAAACAACAACCACCAGTGTATTGGGCTTTTATGCCCTTCTAATTGTATTCAGTTATCCTGAAAAATGCTAATTTTATGACTGAATTGGAGGTTTAAAATCCTTGCAGAACAACTGAAAGTCTCCTGATTAGAATTTCATTTAAAAATGATTATTAAACAGCTGATACGGTTCTTTTGCAGGACTGGGGCCGGCCTGGGGACCTGTTGAACTTGGCCATTCAGTGGCACACACCCAGTGAGGAAGAGAAAGCCTTTGTGTTTAACACTCTGGACCTGATACTGCAGCCTGAACTAAGACGACTACAGCAACACACTCAGGGAGTTCAGGCGATGTGCAGGTACTCCATTAATAATGCATGATCGGTTGTGTGTTATTGGGACGTCACTGTGGTTATTGTATGCTATGTAGGTAAAAAATATTATATTAAATTACTTTCCGTTCATTATTTCTTTTTGAAAATGCAAAGTTTCAAGTAAGTTTCAAATAAAGTGTCTTCCGTCAAGAAATACTACCCAAAGGCTGCCAAGCACCTTATTTTTCAGTTTATCTGCAGAAGTTAATTGGTGCATGCAGTGATGTATGTATATAGTGTTTATTTTACAACAGCTCTGAAAGGCTCAACCAATCAGATTTTAGAACCAGAACTATCCATTTATAGTCTGAACCTCATTTCCTCTTTGCCTCTGTGGGTTTAAAGGAGCAGCTGTCTCCCACTTAGCCCATCTAATCATGGTTCCATTAATGATTCATTCCAAATGCCTCTGGCCCATTGACCCCTGGCAGTGACTGGATGCACAAATAGGTTTGTAGCAGCAATTGTGATTTAAAATTGTGGAGCAGAATAAAGGGCAAACTTAGGTTTCGGGATATAACTGTAATGTGATCAATAATGAAACAAGGAAAGCTGGAGGACATTCAGCATTCAATAATCGCTGACTCAAATTAAAAATTCACATTTGAATGAGGATATGTCCACTAGAGTGGACCTCTGCTGCAGCTCTTAGTCGCACGCCGCGGTTAATAAATACCAGAGTATGCCGTCACTGAAAACAATATGATCTACTTTGGTTTTAATTACGTGTATTTAAACATACAAATATTGCAAACGTCTGGCAGCTCTTTAGCAACTCAACCATGATATGACCTATGATTAGAAATACATACTCTACTTCTCTCTCCAGTCTGCTTTGGTTGTCAGACTTTTTTACTAAGCCAAATCCTCAAGTGCAGGCATTTTTAACACATTTAGTGAAGATAGCTGCTATTTTGCAGTACAGCAACTGCTGCTACTCTATGCCTTTCATTCATGCAGCCTCTTGGACTGAGGGGTTTTGTGGAAAATCATCAAAACGTGTAGAAAATATGTATAATTTTGAGTGCACACATATCAAGAAGTTGTTTTACTTGTGTTGGAATGTAAACTTGGATATCCTTTAATAATAACTAAGCTAAATGGGATCACACAGGACGAGCAAAATTAAATTTGATAGGAAAGCAGAAATCAAGTCATAGTACATGTCTCTGTTTATCGTGTCAAAAATCTTAAACCATATGTTAGTGTCACTACAGAATATGCGGTTAGCAGCAGTCCTGAGTACAGAAACTGGTCAGTGATGAATGAAGTGGAAGGTGACTGATAAATTATAGAGTAGAGGGTATACTTGCCCCACTACATAGGTATGAGGTAGGAAGAGCTGAGTGAGGGTAAAGGCAATGTATATGTTCCTAAAAAGCAGACAGTTTGTGTATGGAGCAATGTAGTTGTGTCATTGGGCACTGATCTTGAGTCTTGTCATCAGGGATGATATTCTGCAGAGTTTGGCCATCATTCATCATTGCCTTCTGGGAGCAGGCAGCCTTCTGCCTCAACTGCGTGGAGAACCAGTGCCAGAGCTGTGAGTATCTCACAAATATACATCCACCTGGTAAGCGCTTGTTATGACAGATTTTATTTGTTTACAGTAACACTAGAATGCAATCCTGTTTTTTTCCCATTAGCGTCCACAGTATGGCGCAACTCCATGAGACAAATCTGTACACTGGTGTGGAATATGGTAAGCACAGCAGTCAGCCTGTGATGATCCTTCTCTGACACATGAGGACCTGGTTACTAAAAGTAATGACTGACTTTGTTGCTCACTGTTTCATTCTCTTTGTCAGACATGTCCAGACCAAACTACAGAGAGGCCATCTGTACAGTCATGAGACAGCTACTGCGTAAGTGACAACACTGCTTCGTTTTGACATATTTGACATATTAAGCTTATAGTTTGCACACTTGTGTCACATGTTTTGCATTAAAAATTGCTTCTATTGCTGTGTAGCCAAACATATGCTATTTAGTTAGGCTGGAGGAGAAGACATGATCCTGTGGAAAGAATCATCTAGGTCACATGGAAAAGGAATTTGAGAAACAAGACAGATAAAACACCTTCTGATCTCTAAAGTGATCATTTCACATGAAGTCTTCCCACTGATTCCTTTAACAGATCATGTCCTTGATCATTCTGAGGATTACACCAAATCACTCTTTTCCATCATCAAGGTGAGCCCCGCTTTGGAAGGATGATCATTACAGTATAAATGTTTTGTAATCCTGATCCTGGAAAACTACTCGCTCTGCGCTTTCCCTTCACCCAGCACACCTAATCCAACAAATGGTAAACTGTTGTCAAATGGCATAACAACTCTTAAATTAAGTTCCCCTGGTTTGTTTTGATGCTTGAGGTGTCAGACGTTATGCTGAACTTTGTTTGGTGTTCCTATGTCACGTAGTTATTGTAATTTAAAAAAACATGTAGTAATATAATAATAACCAGTACTGGGGTTTTAAAAATGGCATCATGCACAAATGATCATAAAGAACAAAAATGGCCAAAGGTCTTTTCAGTCCTAGAAACAAACAGAAAAACACAAGATTTTTCAGAATAGTCTCCGCCCACAAGTGGGTGGGGAAAACCCGCAGAGGGAGGGGTCCGGAGAGCGACCGAGTGAAAGAGCTGCAAACGGCGAGTGTGCAGGAAAACAAACACCAGCTATAGACTGTTTTACACAGTTTATACTTGTTAGACATTAGATTTTACTAATACACTTTAAGTTGTAAGGGGTAACAAGCTCTTCCTGAGTTGAAGTGGTTGAGGAAAATTTGCAGGACAGGGCTACTTCCGGACCAGGGTTGGGAACCTGTGTGCTAAACCAATCATTCAATTTTTTTAAAACGGTCAAACGACTGATTTAACTGAGCTCTTCTGCTGTGCTTCAGTTATTCCACTGAAATTCAAATAAAAAATAAGTTCATTAACAGTCACTGGTGTGGAATTCAGTTTGTTGAAGTCAGAATGGCTTTACTTTGATTCATGCATTTTTATGTGTTTAACCTGCAGATCATAAATGACCTGCTGCACTTTAAAGGCTCACATAAACATGAGTTTGACTCACGCTGGAAGAGCTTCAGTCTGGTCAAGAAGTCAATGGAAAATCGGGTGAGATGAGCAAGAGCTTAGTCAAAAGTAATTCACTTCCACGGGTCAACAGGTCAAAATCATCAAAGATACGTTTATGTGGGTTTTGTGGAGTTTTTCATGTTGATTTCAAATCTGTGTTTAGTTTTTCCCACACATACAGTTTTTGTGATGAAGCTAGTTCTATATTTCATCATAGTTAGTATAATGATCATATAATAATCATATGCTGAGTGTTTTTGAATAAACAGTGGTGTCTGACTGACACTGATCATTATATCTATGCCACAGTGCGGCCTGTCTGACTCCACACTGAAAATATTAAAACAGTTCTTGATTGGTGGTTTAATAAAAAACGCATCCAAGTCTAGTGCAAATCTAATAATACTCAAAAAGTTGATGTGACTGAAAAAAATGAAAGCAGATCTGAAATCAGCATGAAAAACCGGTTTAGAAAAGTGCACTGTGGTTTCTGATGATTACAAAAAACTAAAATTTGTTGACCTGTGTTATCAGACCATCCAGAGAATGAATAAGTGGCTGATCAATTTTGTTGTTCTCCTTCTGCAGCTCCATGGAAGCAAACAGCATATTCGAGCTTTGCTCATCGACAGAGTCATGCTACAACACGAGGTGGGGAGTTAAGTCATGGCTTTTTACCTGAAGTGCCTGTAAAGCTCTTCATATGAGCATGTATTATCTTTACATGCACATATATGATCTATATATGTGACCTTGAATCGTGTGGTTCAGCTAAGGAACCTGACAGTGGATGGTTGTGAGTACCTCAGTGTTCACCAGGACCTCATGAAAGACCTTCTTCGACTGTCCACCAGCACTTACAGCCAGGTAACAGATGTGCACACACATACACACTCTTTTGGTGTATTATACAAAACAGTACTTTAGGTAAAGTATACTGAAATATAGTGTTTCACATAAAATATTTGTTGGATTTCAGGATAAAGACTGCCTCCGCTATCTGAGCACAGTGTGTGACTTGAGACTGGTCTGAGATCACTAGTCTTTTGCTCAAGAGTAACTGAGCAACAAGAGACTTAAGCAAACGTCTCATTTGTCTTGACATACAATTTCATTGTTGTCTAGTGGAATCTACTGCTCTACTGCAGAAATTAGGGAAGGGAATGAGCACATTTGGGACAAAAATAAGCAAAACATTTATTAAGCTTTATTGCCATGTTTACACATACAAGGAATTTGTTTTAGTGACAGAACACTACAGTGCAACAAGATAACAGTGACGAGACAAGACACGGATAATAAAAACAGTTATTTACAGATACAAAATATCGTGCAAAGTAGCAAGGGCACAATATATACATATATTAAAAAGTGTAACATTGTTAAGTGTTCATGACCTGGACTGCCTGGGGGAAGAAACTGTTCCTGTATCTGGACGTTTTATACTGAAGCTGAATTATACTTTACTGTTCCCATGTTGAGAGCAAGGAAACTTTCAGAACAACATAAACGAAGCTCCTTGTAACATTCCACCAACATAGCTTTATATCACATATAGTACTAAAAGCCAAGATTTCTTTGTTTTTTAGAAAGTAAAAGTATCCAGTGAAATTCATAAAAACTGCTTAACATATAAACATACCTACAAAAACAGTTCATTTTAAATTCACTGTTTTTTGTAATGAGACCAAAACCATTATATTTAGCTATTCAGTCTTCAGCAGGAGACCCTCTCCTATTCAGATAACAGCTCTCAGTCGCTTTATAGACAGACACACATATATATACACACACAAACACACAGAAGCAAGTGGATGCATTAAAAGTCTGTGTGTTGTTCCAGGTGAGAAGTAAAGCCCAGAGTGTTCTCTTCACTGCTTTGGGAACCTACAATTTCTGCTGTCGAGACGTCATCCCTCGCGTGCTGGAGTACCTGAACCCCAGGCGCACTGAGATCACCCATCAGCAATTCAAAGTACGACCCATGACTTACACTGTATACACTGATCAGTCACAACATTAAAAACCACTGACAGTTGAAGTGAATCACATTGAAGTGAGCAGTAAGTTCTTGATGTTTGTGTTGTAAGCATGAAGTTGCGTAAGCATAAGGATCAAAGTGACTTTCAAAAGGGCCAAATTGTGATAGCTAGGCAACTTGGTCAGAGCATCTCCAAAATGGCAGGTCTTGTTAGGTGGCCCTGACACACTTACATTCACAGTTACATACTGCTATTTGTACATTAGGTGAGGGCAACTGCATTAAAGATGTCCAGGAAGTCATTGAATGTTTCCTGGAAGCTTATGCACATAGTTCCTCAGGCCAACATTATCAAAGGATGAGGAATCTGGTTGAGGTTATATGTCCTTAGCCATTGTCTGACATTGCCGCCTCTTCTTAACTTCCTCTTCTTAGCTCTCAATGAGTGAAAGTGAAAGTGAGTATTCGGTCATACGTGAACACACCACTGCACACAGTGTGAACAGCACGAAATACTTCCTCTGC
>JBBPDB010012952.1:0-12875 GCA_037974465.1 Brachypetersius altus | reverse complement strand
CACAGGGAGCCAGTGAAGGTTCTGTAGTAGAGGCCACAGGGAGCCAGTGAAGGTTCTGCAGTAGAGACCACAGGGAGTCAGTGAAGGTTCTGTAGTAGAGGCCACAGGGAGCCAGTGAAGGTTCTGTAGTAGAGGTGTGGTGTGAGAAATTAGGAATAAGACTAATCTCACAGCTGCATTCTGAATCATCTGAAGTGTCTCTTACCTTCAGTGGAAGTCCAGCCAGTAGAGAGTTACAGTAGTCCAAATGACCTAAATTTCAGTGTATCTTTAATTATGAATAAGCAAGATGTAGTATAACAGACTGATCTTACTTTTATAAATGAACACATGAGCACAGTCTATGAAACATAAACAATTATAGGACTTATACCATTAAATATATTACTTCATGATGCTGGTCCAAGTCCCAGTTTCTACCTTTAACACAAATGTGAGTGTATCCACTTCAGTGCTGATAGAGAATGGGGGATTTTCCAGCCAAAGCCTCAGTAGTTGTGGTTCTGATTGGGTTCTGTGTGTGGAGGGAGTTCCATTTACTCTGAGAGTTACTCTAATTCCCACACTCTACACCAGCCTAAAGCCCCCAGAGATCAAAGCTTCAAAGTGACAGAGAACTCTTCTGATTGTGCAGTATGTGTGTGTACCGAGAACATAGCAGTTCTAGCATTGCCTCCCAGGAGGGGAAATATGCCATAGAATAATGAAAATTGTCTCTTTTTTGGCCTGATCACCAAAATCAGAGATTTGCAGAATCAACTACAGTGCCCTCCACAAAGATTGACAAAGCAGGCTGTAAGAAAACAGTTTATTTCTTATCCTTTTGATCTTTGATTCAAACATTTCACAAAACTCTAGCCTTTATTTGAACTACAGTGATTGAAAATGAAAGTAATCTTTATTTCATTAATCATGAAATCAATATTTTTTCTCAAAATGTCTTCATTTACACTCTGCAGCCTCCCTTTACAAAGATTCCAGCTCGGAGTCTTCTTCTATCATGTTTAACAAGACTGGAGAGACACTGAAAACATCTTGTCACTCTTAATACAAGACAAAGTCACCCAAAAAGCAAAACGTCCTTGAGCTAAAAGGACTAGTTTTTAGACGACATGCCTTGGATTTCTTGAGTAGTGAGCTTGTCTTTTAAAAATCTTATTTCAAGTGAATTTGAAATAAAACAAGTTTTTTCGACAAGCCAAGATGTTTTATATCCGGGCCAAAGACAATTTATCTTGTTTTAGTAACAAAAACCCAGTTTTTCTTGTTTCAGGAAATAAAGAAAAATTGCTTGATTTGGGGAGAAATTGACTTTATTGCAATAAAAACCAATACATCTTGAATAAAAATTCCAGTTATGAGCAAGAAAAAAAAAATAAACAAGTTTCCTGAACTAGTATTGAGGCAAGCTTATCTTCCAAAAGCTCATATTGATCAATTGGTTCTTATTTTTGAAGGCCAATCTTTTACAGTGAAGAGATCTGAGACCATGCATGAACTCTCCGAATCCTTCAGATCCTGGGGTCCATACTTGTGGACTCCCCTCTTCAGCTGCCTTTTGGTGTAATTTCTGCTGGTACTTGATCAAAAGTCCCTGATACCACGAATCCAAGCAAGTTGTCCAGGAGTTTTGAAAGAAGAACCTTCTGCATCTTCGTGTCTCTTCCTAACCCACCTCTGGTGTTTGTTGCTAAGAAGCTATATGTTATTCTGAGCAGTGAAGACACTAAAGAGGGCTCCTCTTTTAACTGTGTTAAACCTTTCTTCTATATATTGTGAAGAAGCACCTTACATCATCAAAGCTGACAAATCAACGTCACACCTCTCCAGCCTCGGCTGTTTTAAAATACCTGGATCTGCACAATTGTCACTCAACTCGAACCTGCCCCCTTGGGAAATGCATTCTGCTTCTTTTAAATATTAGATGCCGCTTGCCTCATGTTTAAAACATGTCATATGAGCATCCCTCTGTTTTTGCTGTACTATCAGTATATTGCTGTCAGTATATCACTAGCTTTTATTTACACATTTACACATTACTGAAACATAAAGGCATCAAATTTCGCTGAACTCAGTTTGGGCTCTTCAGTCTCCTCTCCAGTTCAGGCTCCCAACAGTCTTGAGAGCTGGAATTTTCAAAGGCCTCGTTTATACTGCAGGTCTTGATGCTCAATTCTGATTTGTTGCCTATATCCAATTTTTTTGACCTTCTGTTTACACGCTTTTTTAGTTGTGACCCAACTCTGATTCGCTTGTTTACACTTGCTATAGCAAAGGGGGTGTTGTTACATCACACAGTACTCAAGATGGATGAACGTGGAATATGCTTAATGCTGGCTCTGCTATATATTTGCAAAATTCGCCAAATAACAGCATGATTTTGAGGCGGAGACGAAGGAAAAGGGCGATTATTGCAGCTGCGCGTCTGCTTCTGTTATTATGGCCTCGACCATTCAGAGGAGCGTCTGGGTGCGTGAGAGATCTCACTGGTGGGAGAATATTGTGGCGGACTTTAGCGAGGAGCAGTGGGTCCGAAGTTTTAGAATGAGCCAACTTTCGATTTGCTGTGTCAACGTTTGTCCGCATTCCGTGTTTGTTGTTGTTTGACGTTTGCGCGCTTCCACACGTACTTCCCACACAACGTCATTAAACCGTGATGAAGTGCTAAATTGTGGCAGTTAATGACGTACAGAACGCAATGCCTTGGAAAATCCGATCTGCCTGTTTACATGACAGTCGCATCGGCACAGATCTGATTTAGATCTGATTTATTTCCACGTATGAACGAGGCTTGAAACTGATCTCAAAATATCTGAATGCATGTGTTTTTTTCCTGTTTACACTGTTATGGAACAGATCTGATCTGTGTCACATATGAGCAAGAAATTAGAATTGGATCACATTTAACTGACTGTGTAAACGAGGCCTTAATGGCATTCTTCCGTCCCTCATTGGGAGAGGAGACCCTTGTCCAGTTTTGAGGGGCATGGTGGTCGCTGTTCCTCTCCATCACCACAGTCAAAGAACACAGTCATAAGTGAAGCATGAAAGCCAAGACTTCTTATTATTTTGTTGTTTGCCAATAGCATGCACAGGAACCCTAACCCTGTTTTCTCTCTGGCATAATTTGCCTTAATTTCTACTGAATGTTATTTACTTTACTTTGCTTGCTTGTTACCTAGGAATCTCACAGTAACTGAATTTACACTGTGACTGGCAACCTTACCAAACACCCCACACATATCTGTCTGGTGGTTAATTAGCTTGGATTTAAGTTAATTTATAGTAATTGCCCCATTTTCATGCAGTTAAATTGCAGATGTGTTGGTATGCATTAGGGCTGCACAATATATCGCAAATTTACTGTAATCGCGATATCAACATGCGCAACGTACATATCACAAAAAACTGACTGAACTGCAGTAAATGGTGTTTTTCCAAAACTCTTCACCCAGAGCCACAGAGAAGAGGGCAAAAACATCACTGGGGCAGTTTCTCCATCTTCTGTGCTGCTGTTATAGATTCTTCCTTTTGCTACTTTTTTCTGGCTAAGAACGTACTATAATTTAATTATGTGTACATTTATTTAAGATTTAACATTATTTAAAAAATATTTTCAGATTTATTTCAACAATGTTCAATGGTTAGACTAGTTATAGTTAAAAGTTGCATTTTATTTTTTTGTCTGCATAGACTAGTCAGCGTCTGGAGTCTCTGTTACCTTTAACACTATAAAGGCTAAGTTTTTACTCACTTATCGCATGTGATATCGGCATCCCTAAACTCAACGACGTTATCGCATGTTTTCCTAATATCGTGCAGCCCTAGTATGCGTGATGTCCTATATTGTATCAAAGGTTCAATAGAGGTGATTTTCGAAAAAATGACCCAGCTTCAAAATGACAAAATCTCAGAGGTCTATTAAGTCCTTTATTAGCTGAGTCATGTGTGGAGCACATGTGCACTGGGATTAAGAACCATTGGGTTAATGTCTTTCTGCAGAGAAAAAACAGAGTCACACGGTTTTATGAGGACAGGAAAAAAAGAATGAACGTCTGGTCGGACTTCCCCCCGCTGGGCTGGACCCAGACCCTAATCACTCTGATAAGGCATCAGCAATCAAACAGAGGCCGAGTCTTTGATTGTTTTCGAGTTGTAAAGCTGCGCCCCAGGGTAGATGATAATCAGGATAAATTTGCCCTAACCCCTCACCCCTGCCCTCGGCTGGTATAATGCACCATCGCTCTCTCCTCTATTCAGAACACAGGAGACTTTAATGGCTTTAGAGAGCAGTGACAAATAGATCTTTTTGAACAAAGGCTGCCCAGTTCATGACCAGGCCAGAACAAAGCGGGAGTGGGCGATCGTGAGAATTCCTAACAGGCTGGTGTTGCCTCGGGCCAGTTACTGTGATCTGACGTGTAGAAACCCACACCTATGTAAACACAGTAATCAGTAATACACACCAAACTGTAAACACTAGAGGGGCCACATCAGACAGTCTTCTACTGGTTTGCCAGTAAAGCAGTTTCCCAACACAAATCATGTAAATGTGGAAAAAAATCGATAAAAATGGGCCTGAGGAGGATGCAGGGAAATATCTGAGCAAGTGGGTTGTGAGACACTGTACTGCAGCATATTATTACAGTTCTTTCCAGTTTAACCCCAATCTTCTCATTATTAAAGCCCATTAACACTAGAAGAGGAATAAAACAATTCCATTTGTCCAACTTTTTGGTTTGTGACATCATTATGTAAGAGTAAGTGAAGCATCTTAATTTAATAATTCATTTTCAAAATGTTGACATACTGCCAGTAACGATATCTGGCGAGTATTGGCTTCCACAATGTGTAGCAAATAAATAAGATCAAAATGAGGCCTCACGCAACTTTGCATGTTTGGCTCTGCTAAACCAGGACTAGAGAGGAAAAGTGACAGAGGTTGCAGTGAGCTGGTGATGTGCTGGTGAAGTTATTATATGAATGATATGAGGCTTTTTGTTGTATTGTTAAATGTTTTGGTTATTTCTGTTTTGAAATAACCAACTACTTTTTGTGAAAGTGAAAGTGAGTAACTTTCTTGCTGAATGGACCAATAAAAATGTACTTAATTTTCCCTCAGGGATAAATAAAGTTTCTTTCTTTCTTTCTATCTATCGATCTATCCATCTATTCATCTATCCATCTATTCATCCATCTATCTATCCATCTATCCATCTATCCATTCATCTATCCATCTATCCATTCATCTATCCATCTATCTATCCATCTATCCATCTATCCATCCATCTATCCATCTATTCATCCATCTATCCATCTATCCATCTATCCATTCACCTATCCATCTATTCATCCATCTATCCATCTATCCATCTATTCATCCATCTATCCATCTATCCATCTATCCATCTATTCATCCATCTATCCATCTATTCATCCATCTATCCATCTATCTATCCATCTATCCATCTATCTATCCATCTATCCATCCATCTATCCATCTATCCATCTATCTATCCATCTATCCATCTATTCATCCATCTATCCATCTATTCATCCATCTATCCATCCATCTATCCATCTCTCCATCTATCTATCCATCTCTCCATCTATCTATCCATCTATCCCGATTACTTTGTATAAAATCCTCTTACCTTCCGTTCTCCTGTAGCCAAACAAATATGACAAATATGTGTGCAGCATCATATGCTCATTTTTAATCTTTGTTTTTTAAATTATTATTCATTCATTCATTCATTTCACATCCCTCCATTCTTCCTCAAACCTCTGTTACTGTCCCATGAAGTGATTTGACTGGAAAAACACTCTGATATAATAAATCAGTTGATACTAATACTGCTTTTGCTATGGTATGTGTGTGTATGTTTGTACACATCTGCTCAGTGTTTTTTCTTCAATCATAGGTTTTAAAAGGGGGAACAAATCCCCCTTATTGCACCAACTTTACACAGTTGATTGCTTCAAGCACAAGGGTATTTGTGTGACTGATGTTGCTGCTCTAGTGAGGCTACAGCATGATTTCCTGACGTCATATGTTCTCACATATACTCTTCCATTCATGTCATAATAATACATAATAATAATAATACATTTAAATATACATCTGTACATCATCACAGTACAACAATACAGTTTACAAAGAAATTAAATTAAAGAGAAACTTTAAAAAGTAAAAATATAAAAATGTATTCCAAATAAACATTACAATTATAAAAAAGTTCTTAAGAGTGTGCAAATGTAGTAAAGTAGAATATCTGTGTACTGTAAAGTACAGTGTACTAGTTGCTGTTTGATGTAAACAGACTTAAATGACAGATGGCAGGTGAGAGGCGGTGCGTTATAATAAACACAAACAGTTCATTAATATTATCTGCATTATCTGAAACTGTATCTTGCAATAGAATTTCTATAAAATTACCTTTTAAATGTTCTTTTTTGAATTTTAACTAGATTTATTATTTTTTTATTTCTAGCTTTAAATATGTATTAAACATATTTGCATACTGTTATTATCATATTAAAACACAAGTGGATTTTTTGATGAGGGCTTGTCCTTTCATTTGCTCTTTTAGATTTGTTTGTTTGTGTTTTTGTTATGTTTTATTAGGTTATTTGTAGGTGAAGGATTTGAGCATTTCTGCAGCTGATGGTTTCTGATGGGGGGGTTGAGGAGATCTGAGTGGAGAAGATCATTATAAATGGGCAGTGTGTATTTATAAAGCCTAGGCCTTCAGACAGCAAATCAGTAGGACATGATTATGGCTAAAGCTGCTGCATTGGTTAACCTGAGGGCACTCTGTCTTATCACTGGCTGTTCTTTATCAACCGAGAAGTGAAAAGCATGTGTATGCATTCAAAATGCAAATATTGATTTATACTCTCACACACACACACACACACACACACACACACACACACACACACACACACACACACACACACACACAAGCATCAGCTAATTGGCTGTGATGAATTTGCTGCATTTGGCATCTTTTAAGCAGAAGAGGCACTAATGTGTGCTGTAGTGTGAGAACGCAGCATTCATGCCGGATCTGTTGGAGCACTCTGTACAACTGTAATTCCCTCCAGAAGTGATGAGTTGCTCCATTAAAACCTCTGAGTCATGCTCTTTCTGAACAACAAACACATCATGCAATCAGCTTCTTTCTACTCCAATTAAAAAGTCAAGCAAAAGTACGAGATCACATACTTTTGCTTGACTTTGCAGAGAACAGCCGTCCTGTTTCTCTGACACTCTAAATCCCTGTCAAAGTCACATCAGAGAGAATGTTTACATTTCATAACTGCAGATTTGGGCAGATTGTCAGATTTTATCATCTTACCAAACCAGACCCAGATCTGCATATTCACGATTTCTGGGCTTTAGGAGCCTGCAGTTATTGAGTTATTGAGTGGGTCTGTGCACAGTTTGTGTGCTAACCTGTAGTACTGTGAAACTGAACATTAAATTGAACATTAAATTAAATGTATTGTGGATGCATATTGTTGTTGCATCAAACTGTGCTCAATAACATGACAGCTGAGCCCAGATCCACGTGTCTAAGGTCTAACAGTGTTAAGCTAATATGAGAAGTCATAGCGTACTGTTCACATGACAGTTAAAATGTCAGATAATCACTGTATTATTAGTGATTATGGAACAAACGACATTGCAACGGTTAATGGAATAGTTGCACCATTTCCCCCCTGACCCCAACCAGGACAAGCACCAAGGTCTGCTTCTTTAGTTTTACATCAGAGCTACAATAGTAATGTTTGTGCTGCATGTTTAAATTTGCTTTAAATTCTGTACGTTCATTAGCTACTCATTGGCTACATTTTCCTTGTGTTTCCACTGCAAAATTAAAGAAACAAACATTTTTCTCAACATAATTTAAGGCAAAACATTTGTGACTGTGGTGTCTTTAAAAGCTTTGGGGCAAACGTGTAGTTTTAATTCACCTTCACATCAAACTTTCACTCTGATCTGCTACATACCACCATCACAACCTGCTGCAGTTTATATATTTACAAGAAAATAACTGTGAGGATGCACTGCTGGAAATACTCCAAGGTCTCGGCTTGCTGTGGCGACCAGGACCTCAGACTGGAGCATCACATGATGGTGCTTGCTGGTAGAGGGGACATCTCAAGCGGTGTGAGAGTAATGTTTGCTCCCTGGATAAAAAAAACTGACTACAGCTTGGGTTCAGAGAGTTGTGTACTTGTTTTTTTGGTATCCAGATTAACGACAGCGTTAAAGACAAGGCTAAACAGACTAGCAACATTCTAATGTTCAGACAGAATTCCAGCTCTGACCGAAAAGCTCCAGTGGGACCGTAAAAGCTCAGCCCTGACTGTTGTGTGAACGCTGTGCTGATCACTAGTTACTGCTCACCATTGCTGGAGTTTGTGACTGTTGGATGTAGACCTCAGGAATTCACCAGTATATATAGTAACCCCCCAGTTTTACACGGGTCAGGAGTCGCGGATTCAGTCACACGCGATTTTTCTTTGAGAACCAAACTCCTAGTTCTACACGAAATCCCCACAATAATAACTTCAAATATGCTCCGCCTTTTTTGAGGCAATAAATATATTTTTCTGGATGTTCTCACACAAGGGGACTCAGGGCAGGCTGTAACCGACCTGAAGCACTTTGAGCCCCCGCTCTCCAAGCGCGATTTCTCTACGGTGCAAGCACTCAGACACTTCAAACTCCACAGTGCGATTGATCTCCAGGAGACCTTTCCAATTTGTATTTTTAGCCCCAGTAGATCAGGGGTTATTCCCTGAAAACCGTTCACCTCGCCAGGGGGAATACAGGTTTACCTTTACAAGTTTTAAATGAAATTAAAGTGTTCTGGAAGCATATTTGGGGGCATATTTAGGGTTTACACTATAAAAATAGGCATTTTTAGGTCGTTTTTGGTGACCTGGTGGTTAGAGAGCTGCTCCTGCGATCGGAAGGTCATGGGTTCGAATCCCAGGACTGTTAGTGGCACCACAGAGGTACGCTTGAGTAAGGTATCATGCCCACACACTGCTCCCTGGGTGCTGCGTGACTGGCTGGCCACTGCTTCACTTGGTGAATGGGTTAAATGCAGAGAAAGAATGTCACACTGTTCACACTGTGTGCTGTTACTGGTGACTGTAAGGGACCACTTTACCTTTATTCTACAATTATTATTTGTTGCTCTCTTGTTTTATATTTGCATTTTTGCACACCTAACAACTCTACAGATATCTGGCACAATACCGTATTCATTCAAACCGTACTGTACCTGTGTCCTGTTATTGTTAGTCTTTTGTTTTTCTTGTTTCTGATGTTGTTCTTTCTGTTGCTCCATGGTTCAGGAGGAGCAGTGCTTTATTTCACTGTGTACCGAGTATATGGCTGAAATGAAAATCCTGTTTGATTTGACTTTGGTGTGTGTTACAGGGTGCGGAGTGGGGGGTGGATGAAGACACATGGAGGTCCTGTCAGAGTAAAGGAAAGACAGAGGTAAGAGAGAGGTGAAGGGCCAGCTGGGAGTTGGGTTTGAGGAACTGAGCCAGCGTTTGTGAACGTCTTCTCCGAATAAGAGCTCTAGAACATCAGAGAAACGTTTATTGTTCTGAAAGTAATGCTTTTACTTTTTTAATTGTCCTAAAACTAAAAGTACTACTGCAGTGGTGCTCATTTGTGAAAAAAAAAATCAAACACTTTTTCACCACTCTTCGAGGCAGATTCCTCCTCACAGAAAACCATCGTGAAACTCTCCATTGAAATGAATAGGATGTGGTGAGGGGGAAGCTGTGTGTGCGATGGAGCAGCTGGTCACTCCTTTATCAAGATGTGCTATGTGTTTATATTACTGTACTCTCTCTCTCTCTCTCTCTCTCTCTCTCAGGATGAATGTCAGAATTACATTCGTGTTCTCCTCCTGAGTGGCGCCCGTCTCTTTACGTGTGGCACTAACGCTTTCTCACCAGTCTGCACCACCCGGCCGGTCTCGAATCTTTCTCAGGTCATTGACTCGGTTAACGGAGTCGCCCGCTGTCCATACGACCCCAAGCACAACTCCACCGCCATGCTGACAGACAGCGGAGAGCTTTACGCTGCCACAGTCATCGATTTCTCTGGCCGTGACCCTGTGATCTACCGCAGTTTGGGCAGCATGCCCCCCCTCCGGACTGCCCAGTACAACTCTAAATGGCTCAACGGTACACAAAAGTTCACTTTATTTCAAACTCCTACTTGGACATCCATTCAGTGGCCACTTTATGAGCTCCACCAACATTGTGGATTTTCTGTGTTGGTGCACCGGTACAGACTGTAGCCTGTCTGTGTATTAGGCCACATCTACCCCATTCATCACTGGTCCTGTTCAACAATTTACACAGTAACATAGTGAGTCCTGGTCAAATTACATTTTGCATATTCTATATTCTATATTGCACTTTCATATGCAGCTGTGTGTGTATATGAATACAAAACATGGTATGACAACTATCCCATAGTGCCAGTGTTAAATTCCTTATTTATTTAATGAGGAAAGGTATAAAATAATGCTGTAATCAACACTCTCCTTTTGTAATGTGACCAGTTGGATGGCAAAACACTACTAGAAGTACGTCAAAGGTGATTATTGTCATTTTGAGTGAACGAGTATTTTGTTTTCTCTGTTCTGTAAACACATAATTTCTTTTATTTTGCTGTATTATAATTTCCTGTAAAATTATGCTTTAAATCACAATATTTTTATTTGGAAATTAGGAGAAATATTGTCAGCATTTCTTAAAAACTAAGATAACGCTGTTCAGTTCAGTGCTTGCAGATTAAGTGGTCTCTTATTTTTTTCCGGAGCTGTATTTTATGTATGTCTGAGCTTTATAGTGTATTCAGAGCGGTCCACCACCTTAAATATCCAGCCAAGAGCTGCTTTGTGATCAACTGATAACTGATAAAAAGCTAGACATACACACAACATACAAACTAATACAGTAACAACCATAAAAAGACACAGTACAGATAAGGCGGTTCTTTACGTAAGGGAACACCAGCGTACCGTTACCCAGTAATGTAATGTTTTCTGTTCCCTTCCCCTCTCCTCCACCCAGAGCCTCACTTCGTCTCTGCGTATGAGGTCGGCCGCTTCACTTATTTTTTTTTGCGGGAGACAGCCGTGGAGCAGGACTGCGGGAAGGCCGTGTTTTCACGTGTGGCCCGCGTGTGTCAGAATGACGTGGGTGGCCGATTCCTCCTGGAAGACACTTGGACCACCTTCATGAAGGCCAGGCTGAACTGTTCCCGCTCCGGCGACGTGCCCTTCTACTACCACGAGCTCCAGAGCACCTTCTACCTGCCGGAGCAGGATATCATCTACGGGGTCTTTACCACCAATGTGTGAGTCCAGAAACGTTCTCTTGATAGACCTTTATAGAGATCTACTAATTGAGATTTTGGAATTGACCAAGACTGTGGATTTTTATAGGGTTTTATTAAGCCATTAGTCCACAGTCAAGCAAATTTCCCACTGTCTCAGGAAAATTCCTCTCTCAGGAAAATTCTGAGCATTTTTTACCCATTTGTTATTATCATTTTTACAAAACCAAGCCATTACTTAGCAGTTATCTTATTATATTGATATTTGTATGATGTCTCTGTCTCTAGACATTACAAGTGTAATCTATTGGACAAATCAGTCAATGCAGCATTTTGCCATCAGTTGGTGTTCAGTTGAGCTTTGGAATGGCAAGATATTTGACACCAGTTCCAGCATTTCCTAATCATTGACAGCTTTGTCCTGCATTGTCCTTTTTAGATACTGCTGTTTTAGGGCTTCACCGTGAAGCACTACTGCTAGTGCTTAATAAAACTTATAAAAATCGCTTGGGGTTCAGAATGTCCTACGATTCAAAGCCACATTTTACTTTTGAATAAAAATATATTTACTGGTGGAACTGTCAGTATTTAGCTTAAGAGTACTTAAGTACTTGGCAGTGTGATGATTTTATATAATTGAGAACAGAATTAATCTTTTCTTGGGTGGACTCTTCCAGCATGATAATGCATGATGTCTCAAGGTGTTTCCTCGAGACATTTTTGATTATTTTGGTGGCTTTTGGTTCCTTGAAATTTTGATTAATTCGGTGGCCTGCGGGGTCAAGCATCTTTGGAATGACGTACAAAGCTCTGATCACAACGAGACTGTGCAGCTTTTCTATTTTCACCTGCTGCATATAATAATAAGCATCATTTCAACCTTCCTGCACAATGCATTCAGCATCTTGTAGAATCCATGCCCAGATGAGTTCATGCTGTTCTATAGGCCAGATAAGTTCTTTGTCTATGTTTGTATATGTATACACTTATTCTAGATCAAACAACATTTTCTATAAGACAAATTCAAATGATCAGTTAATTTATTGAGAGCGATCCAACTCACCCATTAAGTTAACATTGCAGTCCACAGTTCCTGCAAACATCAAGCATAGTGTGATGGGGTTCAGCATTGTGTGTTTCGGGGCAGAGATGTTCACAAGTCATTTTTACCAATTTCAAGTCAAGTCTCAAGTCTTTGAGTGTTAATGTTTACAGACGAAGACTCTGGGGGATTTTTGAGCTGTGAATGTTGAGCTCGGACGTTTAGAAGATATGCTAGTTGGCCACACCCCGTGATTAAAATTGGCTGTTGCTTAGCAGGGGGCGGGACTGCGTGCTGTGATCTGCCCTCACCAATGTGGAGGATTTGCCTTAAATGATCTTAAATCTAAATGTTAAATATAAAATATATATATCTCACTCTAAATGTGAAACTCCACAGTTAGATGGGGCTCGGTGACCCCTTTCCAACGACCCCTCGAAAACC
>JBBPDB010012932.1:0-12875 GCA_037974465.1 Brachypetersius altus | reverse complement strand
GAGAAGACCACTAGGTGGATTCAACTTTACAGGAAGATGTAGGATAACCCTCATTTAAGCGCGGTGGTGCAAGAAACTGTAAGTTATGCAACTTTTATTGTAGTAATTTATGTTGTAATGGTTATAAGTTGTATAATGTGGCGGGGTTTATAACTTTTACATGATGACGTTAGTACTCGATGGATCCAGTTCAATCGAGACCTCAGATTCGTGATTCATGAGTCATTTAATGGATCCGGGTGATTCACCCGGATGAGTCATTAATCGCTCAGCTCTATTCAGCACCACCAGTATACTGATCACCGCCTGATCATCCTCACCTGTTTCTTTACTGGTTCAGGTCTTAAGTTAGATGTGCTTTGTTATGCTTGAATGATTTATATGTAGGTATATTAACAACCAAAAACATTCCTTTGAAACTGGTCAGGTTCAGGGACTGGGCTGGAAACGAGAGCCTTTGAAAGTCCCTTAGGAAGCCTGGAGAACTGTTCTCCAAAACTTTATTAAAACACAAGAAAGTCTGGATCTTCGGAACAAAATATGAAGTAACAAAGACTTTTTCACAGTATTGTATATCGAGCATCGTAAATATTGTTTACATACCTGGCGATACTACACTTCTGCTATATCACCCGCCCTTCGACCACAACAAGACCACTGCACATTATTAAGCAAAATAAGTAGCCTCTCTCTCTCTCTCTCTCTCTCTCTCTCTCTCTTTCTCTCTCTCTCTCTTTCTCTCTCACCTGTCTCTGTGATGTCTATTAGTCCGAGCAAGTGCATGAGTTTGAGGAACATGAACACCAGACAGACAATGCCCACTGTCTGCAAGCCCTCTGTCTCCCATCGTACACTCATCTCTCTTTCAATCCCTTCTTCTACCAGTTCTTCAGCTTCTGGTTCACAAACAGCTCCACTAACTTCTTCCTCCTGCTGGGTCCCCAAAGTTGGATTGGCTGAAATTCACTAATCCTCAGAGTGTAAAGATGAACCGAGGAACCTTTCACAACTTCAGAAGTACGAAATTCTCCAACCAATGATCCTGAACGTGTCTTGCTGTAGAGAAGAACGTTTCTTCTGTTTATGATTGATCCAACATCCAACACTAGGTAGAACAAACAAATCAAAGTCTCTGCCATAAAAAAATAATCTCAATAGGTTTCCGTGATCATGCTAATCTTCAAGTAAAAGTCCAAACCCAGAAAGAGAGCAGGAGGGTTTTGCTTTCCCTCACGTCCTTCTTTTCCATTCGACTTTCCATCCTTTGTGATCTAATTAACCTTTCACTCTGTCATCAGTCTGAAAAATCCTCCAAAGGGAATTCAGGCATACAGCTTTATGACAGACACCCCAGGAGATGAAACTGTCCCAGATAGCTGCTTAACTATGCACCAGAGTTGGTTAACCACATCCCAGGTCAGTTTTAGAAGAGAAAAAGTGAAGTGAAGCTCTGTAGATGATGTTCATGAAAGCTGTACGTTAATATACGTGATCCACTCACCTGGACTAGAAATAAGTCAAATGTAACACTTGAGATGTAGCGTTTCTGCTGAAGCATTTCTGCTTTAATCAACAAGGTGGCGTTGTTTCTTTCTGGTGAAAGTTCTATACAAGCCCTGACCAGCAAAGCTGCCTATAAGCCATAGTGAAATTTCAAAACAACATTTTTCATAATTATAACAATATAAAATATGTCAAATGTGATCTTTAGGTTGCAAATTACTCCGTCTGTTATACATGACTGATTGGGCTTCATATCTTTACTCTGCTAGCTTCTTAGCTAAAGGCTACATGGCAAACAATAGAATTAATGGTGATTTACCACAGTTTTAAACCAAAGCTTAGAGGCCATTATTCATTTGTTTTATGTACTTCTCAGATACGTTTTGCATTGCATATTTTGTTTAGCTGATTAATTAAGGCTATGCAAGATGAGCCCCCCTCCCCCTTCCCTTTACCTGTGAGTGGAAACTTGCACACACACACACACTCACACTTTTGCACAGTCTGACTCCGACTTGACTTTATTGTCAGTGACCTCCGTTTCAGAAACGTGTGAAAGTAAAACCCTTTCCACAGTAAGAGAAGGCATTCAACCACATTAACCAGAGCGACTCAGCAAAAGGCTCCTCAAGAAATAAGCAGGAATGTACCGCCCTCTAGAGGATCATTTGGGCAAATACAGTCAATGCTTCTAAACAGGCCCAGTAATGCTAAATTCAACAGAAAACGAAAAACAGTACACACTACGAAACACAATGCTCTTAAAATGTGCTTAACCCTACCTTAATTTACCCATGAAAACACAGCAAACCTCTTAATTTGAATTAAGTGTTTCTTAATGATACCATCCCCTAAATGTTACCTTAACATTAGATTTAAGGCATGATTGTGAAATCTTAAATGTAAGGCATTAAAACGAATGTTTTACAGTGACAGGCTGAACAGTGCCTAAAGATTCAAGGAGCCTAGATAAAGGAGTTCAAATCACTCAGCATTCAGCACCACCAGTATACTGATCACCGCCTGATCATTTGGAATCATCTGCACCTATTTCTTTACTGGTTCAGGACCTCAGTTAGATGTGCTTTGTTCTGCTTGAATGATTAATCCTTAGGTCACTGTGTGGCTTAACAAACGAAAAATATTCCTCTGAAACTGATCAGGTTCAGGGACTGGACTAAAAATAAGATTTTTTGATAATCCTTTAGGAAGCCTGGAGAACTGTAACACGCTTTCTTCCAGCTCTACCCCTGATCAGGGGCAGCACACTTGGATTCCCCACTGGGCACCAGCTGTGCATCTGGTGTTCAATGAAAATATAAATTTAGGAACAACTTGTTAAACCTTTGGTGTACGGAAATCCAGTTAAAAAAGTGTATGTATTTTCTAAAACCTGCTTCTAAATCGCTGTAGTTTGTGTAGTGAAGTAGTGAAAGCCTATTGTTAGCTAACACTCATTTAAAGACAGGCCTGTTGATTGCTAGACAGTGTTAAGGTGTGCAACAGCACCCCCTGTTACACACGATAACATTTCACACACAGTTTGTTCCAGCTGTAATAAATCCCACATACAGGTGCTAGTCATATAATTATCAGTTGTCAGTTATAATCATCAACATTAAAATAAATAAACACTTGAAATATATCAGTCTGTGTGGAATGAATGTATACATTATACAAGTTTCACTTCTTGAATGGAATTAGTGAAATAAATCAACTTTTTGAAGATATTCTAATTATATGACCAGCACCTTTATACCATGGTGGCATTCAGGCGTGATATTGTAGAGGAGCAGCATCGTTAGCTTTTGTTTTATGTGAAAATTAAAACATGAGAAATTTCTATAACTAATTTCTACACATTTTTTAATCCAGGAATTCCTTCATGTATGGAAGTCACCTGACCAAAGAAGAAGTCGCCTTTTCTGATCCCACCCCAGACGGGAAGCTCTTTGCAACAAAGTACTGCGGAACACCAACGTTTCTGGTGTACAACTTCATTGGCTAAGATTTGTACTTGGTGCCACATAACTGATTTAATATTAACCAATTTTTAACGCTTTTTAAACTGAAGTGACTTGCTGCTGTTCCGTTTGCTTTTATTTCCTCCAGCTTTTATATTCAGTACTGTCTGCTGTTATTTTAATACACGAAAATCTAGTTCAGATTAAAAGTGAATTCTTCAGGAGTCTCCACTAAAAATGAGTATAATAAGCGTCCGGGGAAAATGTGTTCATTTGCAGCCACTGAACTGACATGCAGCTTGTTTAGGGTTCAAAGAAAACTTGTTCATAAAAATTACTCAGGTTGTAATTTCAGTTAACATAATGAAAGTTGAGGTGTTTAACTTGTTTCTGTAGTCCATTATGAAGCTAAGTTGTTGAAAGTAGTTAATGAGCCGCTCCTTAAATTTAACAATAAAAGGGCCTCCCTTCATGTTTTAAATGCTGTTGATTTGTACATATTTTAAATAAATATTGCTACTCAACATGTTCTGCTTTTGTTCCTCTGTCCATATGCAACAAAGGACAAATTAATGCACAACAATTGTGTATTTGTGCAAATGCCATTTATTTACAAATTAGGTCTAAATTCCCCTCCACCCCTGAAATCAAAGAAGCTTGTAATACTGATTACACTGGAAATCTCAGTAATTACATGTACATACACACAGACAAAGACGACAGGAGAGAAGTTACATTACAACAGAATATTTTTAAAAAGTATTACCAATATTAATCTATGACAATAACCTCAGAGCTTTTCTCCTCAAACTGGCTGTTAGACTCCAGTGCCTGAACAATGCTTGCAGCTGAGGGTCTTTTGGAGGGGTCTTCCTCAGTGCAGAGACAGAAAAGCTCCACCATCTTCTGGTAGGCACCACCCAGACTGGCTGCATCCAGTGGAGGTCGAGTCCCCAGTCTCTCGTAATATGCGTCTTCATCAAAGTCGTCTTCGTCAAAAGAGTCATCTGCAGGGAGGAAAGAAGTTTAAAACCATTCGAGAAAAAAACCCACAGGCAAGTTTGGCATCCTCCAATTACAGCTCTGGGAAAAAAATTAAATCACCAACAAAAATTTTCAGTTTTATCTTTTATAGCTGCAATTATTGAACTGAACAGCTTTGCCTGAAGAACAATTGTTTTGAAGAAGAATATTTCTCGTTTCCAAATAAAAATAGTTGTTTAAAGGAAGTGACAAAACATCAGAATAAGAGAAATGATGCAGCGTTTACAGAACCTGAACAATTCAAAGAAAAGTCTCGTTCTCTCAAACAATGAGCTTTGAGAAACTTCTAGTAGTGTTTACCATCCAACTGGTCTCAGTGAGAGAGAGAGTCAATTACAGAAGTGTTTTATACTTTTCCTCATTAAATAAGATGTGATTCAGCTGATCACTAATCAGTCCCTCATAAAGCAGAATGAGGTGCTTGTGTAGGAATTTCAACGCTAGACTGGAACAGTTGTCACTCAGAGATGCGGATTTAAAACTAAACTGCAGCGGTCTCATTTTTCCCCCAGAGCTGTATATTCAGTCATACAATGGTACTAATACAAAGCTTAAGCTATAGATTTTCCTCTTCTGTTACAGTTTGCATTATGTTTAGTTATACTTTTTTCTGTTTTTATTTTCAAATTTCTCTAATTTATTGTAAATTATTTGTATCCCTTATTGCACAGTGCTATAGGCTGACAAACCAGAGGCACATTTCACTACATGCACATCTATAATAATGTATGTCTGGAATTTAAGGAACTGCTACTAACATCTTGGTGCAGATATCAAAGCACCTTCAGAGCTTCTTGTGGAGACCATGCCTCGATGGGTCAGAGCTGTACTGGCTTACTCTAATTATTAATCACCACTCCACTTATATTACGATCTGAGTGTCTTTAGGTCAACAAACAGACCTTGGTCGCTGTGAAACATGGGTTCTGTTAGAAAATCTCCTGAGCAGTGATTTACCATCATCACAATCTCCATCACTGTCCAGCATCTCCAGGTGAGGAACAGACAAGGTCATCATCTCCCACAGAGTGAGTCCATACGCAAAAATATCAGATTTGTCAGTGATCAACCCGTTTTCCAGGGCCTCCTTGGGCTTCCATGGCTCTGTTCCGATGTAGTAGGCCTTTGGATCGCTCACTGAAAAGAGCAAAAGATACTTACTCAGGTCATAAAATGCTAAATAATTAATAAATATCAGAATAAGTTGTTTACCCTGCATATTCTCGTCTAACTGAAGGGAAACACCCACGTCACAGATTTTAATAGTGTCAAAATCCCCCTTAATGACAATGTTGCATGACTTCATGTCTCCGTGTAGGAGTTTCTTCTCGTTGTGCAGGTACTGTGAGAAAACAGTAAAAGAAATAACTTTTACATTTGCACAGGTGAGAATGATAAGTAGGGCTGTAACGATACACCAAACCCACGATCCGGTTCGTATCAACGAACAAGTGATTCGGTTCAGTACATTCCCTTAAAGATTAGTTATTTTTGAACAAATCATTTGTGAACACCACAACACTAGATCTGGACGGGAGAAATAACTCTGGGAGTTGGAAGGTGCATGTCACGATTCTGCCTTCTCACACTGCAACATGGGTTCATGGATCCGAGCGTCACGATTTCGGTTTCATATGGCATATCGTTATAGCCCTAGTAATAAGCCACTTCATTATTTTATCTATATCATATCTTCTTATATTTGTCCATTTTATCAGCTCCACTTACAATTCAGGTGCACTTTGTGTTTTATAATTTCACAAACCCAAATAAGAGGGGCCAACAGTGCAGAGAAAGTAAATCATGCACCTACATGATAACTGGAGCCGACAATGAGTGCACAAGGTGGTTCTGTGAGCATGGATACATTTGTTCAGAGAGTAATATCACAACAGTGAGTACTTAATGTGGTAAGATGTAAAAAAAAAAATGCAAACACCTGTAATCCACGGGCAACATGTAGAGCCACTTTTTCAACGTTAGTGACTGGAAATGCCTGCAATCCTTCCTCTGCCCTCTTTTCAATCAGGTCATTCAGAGACTGTTCTCCCCCATATTCCATAGCCAAGCATTTAGAGCCGTCTTTCGCTGTGGTGAAGGCTCTGAAGCCTGGTGTTCAGAAGGCAGAGCAATATTATTTTCATATCACTACCAGTTGTGTCCCAAATTCCTTATCATATTAGCTGGTTGGGCTGAAAAAGGAAATTTTTTTTACTGCATCTGAAAAAAAGGAACTACACAATACACACATGGTTACATGTATTACAGCTTCAATAATTTAATTTTATATCTATAAAAATCTAATATGGCTTTAAATGATGGCTAAAGTAAAGAGAGAGGAACTGAAGAGGGCATGTTTATATTCATTAATTAATTAACACTAACTGATTGCATCACCAGTTGTAGCTCTAAACCAACCAATAAAGTGTAATTACCAACAACGTTGGGGTGCTGCAGATCTTTAAGAATCTTTGCCTCCTCAGACAGTCGCCTCTGATAGATGTCCTGCTGCTCCATGGCGCACTTGCTGTTGATTTTCTTTATGGCCCAGGGTGAAAAAGTCTGTTTTCCATTCCTGAAAGGAATTTCGACATAAATACCATCAACCTGGGCGTTTAACAGTGAAAAACTATTTCATCCAAACAGCTTTCTCAAATCATCACACCTGTCCATGAGATACACGTTCACTCCGGTGCCACATCCAAGTTTCTTCATAAACGGAGAGGCAGGAATGGTGACTGGAGTCCCACAGACACTAGCTGGTATGAACATGAAATCAATTATACTAATCATAAATAAAATGTCACGTATCTAGTTTGACATATGACGTGTGTATGTGAAACCTGGCACCATATGTGCAATATTCTGCTGACTGGTGCAGTCAGGCTTGCCAAATGTTTACACACCAAAAGTATTGGGACACCTGACCATTGCACCAACAGACTTGAATAACATTGCATTCAAATTCATAGACTTTAATATGGAGTTGCTCCCTCTTTGCAGCTATAACAGTTTCCACTCTTCTTGAAAGGCTTTCCACAAGATCTTGGAGTATCTGTGAGCCCAGTATGTGGAGGAACCTGATCTATTCCAGCATGACTGCGTCCCGGTGCACAAAGTGAGCTCCATAAAGACATGCTGGAGGAGTTCAGTGTGAAAGAACTTGAATTGACAGTGCCTGAACTCATAAAATGGTCTGCAGAATGAATTCACAAATTCACACAGAAACTTCAAAATCTTGTGGAAAGTCTTCTAAAAAGAGAGGAAGCGGTTATAGCTGCAGAGGGTCATTAAAGTCCCTGTTGGTGAAAGGGTTCGGCGTCCGAATAATTTTGAACTGTGTGGATGAGAGGAGTATACATATCATTTAATTCGATATATACAGACGCCGAGCCTTTTAAATTCCAGAAAGTTATGATATGAGCCCTTTAATATTCAGAAAGTTATCGTAGTCGTATTAAGAAGCAGTAAAACCAGAGTTATAGTGAGTTTTGTGAGTTTTTACCTGGACTCCGAACTTTCGTTCTGAGGGGAGTTTTGAAACCTACACTCTCCATCCTCACTGCTCACACAAAACAGGGGAAATAAAGCTCATTTTTACGTACAGGGCAACAACAAGATATTTAATTGATTGTAGAAACCTCCACCAATATGTCTAATTCATACAATGTAAAAAATATACTCAAAAATGTACTCACAGGGGAAAAAAAGACAAAATCCGTGTTTTTGTCGTTTGACGGTTGAAAATCGCGCCTCCGTTCAAATCCCCCCGAGCTACGGACAGAACGAAAGGACAAACTCTGAGAAACGCGTTTCGAAAATAACATGAACGACTATAAATTAAAATATGTCAAATAAAAACTTTATAAGATATAAGTGTGGTGATTCAGAGTCACATTCTAGACTGGTAGTGATTGGTAATGTATAAAACAGTATTAAAAATAAAAGCTTACTGATGGCTGCATTTTCAAAACATTATTTTCATAATTGATAACATACTGTTAGCTTAAGGTGTTATTAAAAAACATTCAGGGTGGTTAGTGAGAATGCTCTGTTAAAACTGTCCATTTACACTATCTGTTTGTCATGAATTCATGCAGAATTACCAGAGATTTGACCGGCATCAGTACTACACATATAAACACAAAAGACTCCAAAAGCTTCACTGGTGTTTTTTTTAAAGTACGTTAAACGGCTGTATTTGTCAACTCACTCTAAATAACTTTGTTTACTTTGATTTAATTATGCATCATTTAAAGGATTTCCGAACACTGAGTAGTTACTATTAGTGTCCACTAGATGTAAGCATTTCACAACCAGTTGTTGCAAGAAGGAAAGTTGCCCAGTATATTGTTATTGTATCCTTTAATCACTGTTGTTGTTTTAATTGTATTGTACTTGAGAGACACCATCTGCCAGAATCAAATTCCTTGTATGTACTCGCTCACATACTTGGCCAATAAACGCGATTCTGATTCTGATTCTGAGGTAGTTGCTGCTGACAAACCAGTGCCAGGGCCAGGGCCAGGAGGCAGACAAACTGGCTTAACCAACCATCAGCTGCCTTGAGTCGTCACCTAGGTTTCACTCCAAGTCTTATAATATCAAGACTGTGTCTATCCCCCGAACTAAACAGAAAACTTCGAAATACCAAAAAGTGTGCTGAAATAACTTAATTAATGTCTCATGCTTCCAGTAAGCTCAGCACAAGCAAAAGCTAAAGTTGGGACTGTTAAACATAAGATCACTCGCCCCTAAAACTGCTCTAGTCAACATATTAATAACTGATCAGAATCTTGATACCTTATGTCTTACTGAGCCCTGGTTTAGACCTGACAAATTTGTTTCTCTAAATGAAACCACACCTCCATGTTATATCTATGCATAGTCCTAGACTAAACGGTAGAGGGGGGCACAGGAGCTATTATTGGAGATTTTAATATTCACTTTGAAAAATAACAGGATCCCCTAAAATCTGCGTTTACTTAGATCCTAGATACAGTTGGCTTCACCCAGCATGTAACAGGGCCAGCTCACTGCTGTGGCCATACACTTGACCTTATCCTGATTCTAGGCATTAATGTGGATAACATAGCTATTCTTCCTTTATCTACAGTAATCTCAGATCATTACCTCATTACATATGATCTTCTTCTTAATCATAATGTAAGCACGTCCCCTGGCTTTCGTATCAGTTGCACAATTATGTCCTCTACAGCTCGTAGTTTTATTGAGAATCTTCCAGAAATATCAACCCCATCCGGCACTCCATCTTGTCCAGCAGACTTAGAAAACCTAACTGAACGCTTTGAGAACGCTCTCCGATCCACACTAGACTTTATCACACCTCTAAGACATAAAAAGGTCAGACAAAAAATGCTGGCTCACTGGTTTAATGATCAAACATGTGCTTCAAAACAAAATGCACATAGACTAGAACACAAATGGGGATTGACTAATTTGGAATCCCTCCACACCGCCTGGAAGGAGAGCCTTAGAGACTACAGCAATGTACTTACCACAGCACGCTCTGTCTATCTATCATCCCTCATTGAATCTAATAAAAACAACCCCAGGTTTCTGTTTAGTACAATTTCTAAACTAAGAACCAGGGAGGTGCAAAACCACAGATTCCTGTAAACCTTACTAGCAATGTTTTTATTGACATCTTTAATAACAAAGTGGAATTAATTAGACACGAAATTCGGTCTAGAAATTCGACTCAACCACATTTGCCACCTGATTCAGCAGAATGTTTTACCCCAGTCAGTCAAATGGAACTTTCTGCAGTTATTCTCTCTTCAAAATCCTCTGCCTGTCCACTTGACTCTGTGGTGGCCCGGGGTAAGAGACCCCCACAGCTATTTATTTTGGTTGGTGTACGAATAAGGTTATGTTTGTTTTTCACCGCTTTGGGATCTCTGGGAGCCACAAAAATGAAACGAGAAACCAACAACCAGAAGTAAATTAATCACCACAAATTTATTTACATTAGTGAGCACCACCATACAGATTTCTTCCCCACCCTGGACTGGACTCTTTCCCCCCACACAACCTACACGTGATTGCCCTCACGGTAAACACACGGCAAATAAATTTCTTCAACAGGAGAAAAAGGAGGGCAAATAAGTTTTCACACTACCCAGCATGATCGTGACACTGCAAATTCCCAACCTAAGGGGGAGAGAGACTAGGAAGAGGACAGGCAAAAGCAAATCACAGTACAGGGAACAAAAATGATTTAAATGTGCTCTATTGGGGGAAAGGGAATGGGGGAAAAACAAACAAGTTCCGGGCCTCTGCACTCTGACCCAGAGACCCCACACAACCAAAAGAAACAAAAACCCACAAACCATAAACAGTTCAGACAGCGTCTATCTTTCTCAAAGCATCCTCTCCCAGTCCTCAAGCTCCCTCTGCTTGCCCCACACCAGCTCGAACGGCCTTGCAGCTCTGCTGTGACGACTGGTTCCAATTCCCCCAAAATGGCATTCGCGCATCCAGTCCCCTTCCAGCTCGTAGCCGCTGCTTCGGGCCGCCTCTGGTTCAGCTCCTGTACTCCACAGACCCTGCCAGACAGAAAGCCACAATTCCTCAGACCCTCAACTACCCTCCCAGCCCCAAGTTCACACACACTCCCAATGTCTTAGATACTTTCCTGTAAGCTGTTTGAGGATCGCTGGGGCCTGAGTGGCTTCAGTTTACTGCTCCGGTCCACAGCTGGAGTTTGTATGCACCTTTCTACCCTCCCCCGCTCTCCGTGCTGCCTGATCGGCCACGGCACTCCCTACACCAGCCACAACAGGGTACCTGAAAGAAAGAGTGAAAGTGACCATTTGTCATACGTGAACACACCACAGCACACAGCATGAACAGCATGAAATTTTTCCTCTGCATTTAACCCATTCACCAAGGGAAGCAGGGGGGCAGGCAGGAACACCCGGGGAGCAGTGTGTGGGGACGGTACCTTTCTCAGGGTACCGCAGCGGTGCCTAGCAGTCTTGGGAATCGAACCCGGACTTTCTGATCACAGGGCGAATGCCTTAACCACTAGTCTACCAGCTGCCCCACAGAGAGGGAGAAAAACCAAAGCAGGCACAACAGGACCCCCTGCTGCCTAAAGGCCAGACGGAGATCGTTCCTCGTGATCCTGATATTCATGGACTATGGAATCTCTATTCCTCCTCCAACAGTATTTACCATCTGGACACTTAGTGAACCCAACTCTTTTAGCCATAGAGGGCCTACCTACCAATAACCTCACTCACTGAGGCCCTCTCTTGTATTCATTCTGTATTTTTGTTCCTTTCTCTGGGTCAACCTGAGGAGGACGAGTTCCCCTTTTGAGTCTTGGCTCCTCCCGAGGTTTCTTCCTCCAGCTGAGGGAGTTTTTCCTCGCCTCTGTTGCCTCTGGCTTACTCACTAGGGGCTCAGACCTGGACTATGTAAAGCTGCTTTGTGACAACCATGTTGTAAAAATCACTATGTAAATAAAATTGAATTGAATTGAATTGAAGTGTATAATGGGAAGATGGAAAGAGTACTTTGAAGAGCTGATGAATGAGGAAAATGGATTACTGTGGGGCAGGAAGTAGCTGAGAATAGTAAGGATGAAGTGAGGAAGGCTTTGAAGAGGATGAAGAGGAGAAAGGTTGTTGGCCCCGATGACAGACCTGTGGAGGAATGGAAGTGTCAAGGAAAGTGTTTATCAAGATCTTGACCGGTGAAAAGATGCCTGAGGAATGGAGGAAAAGTGTTCTGGCGTTGATTTTTAAGAACAAGGGAGATGTACAAGATTATGGCAACTACAGAGGAATAAAGCTAATGAGTCACACAATGAAGCTTTGGGAAAGAGTGGTGGAAGCTAGGTTTAGGTCAGAAGTGAGCATTTGTGAGCAGCAGTATGGTTTCATGCCAAGAAAGATGCAGATGCTGTTTTTGCTTTAAGGGTGGTGATGGAGAAGTGTAGAGAAGGAGCTGCATTGTGTCTTTGTAGATTTAGAGAAAGAATATGACAGGAGCTGTGGTATTGCATGAGGAGGTCTGAAGTGGCAGAGAAGTATGTTAGAGTGGTGCAGGACATGTATGAGATCTGTGAGACAGCAGTGAAGTGTGCTGTAGGAGGGAAAGAGGAGTTCAAGGTTGAGGTGGGACTGCATCAAGGATCGGCTCTAAGCCCCTTCATGTTTGCTTTAGTGATGGATAGGCTGACAGATGATGTTAGTGTGGCGGGGCGGTGCGGTCAGGTCAATTGTGGAAAGGAACACACGATGGTATTACCACTAATCTGTTTTAATACTAAACTCAAGTTGCACGACAACGCCACCTAGGGAGTTTCACCCTAGGAAATATTAATTTACCAAC
>JBBPDB010012903.1:0-12881 GCA_037974465.1 Brachypetersius altus | reverse complement strand
GAAGGTAGGATTCGAACCCAGGACCTCTTGGTCTAGAGGCAAGTATCCTACCCACTACGCCACCACCATCTTTATAGCTGTAAAGAGGGGCCGACTCCATATTAAAGTCTGAATACAGTGTCATTACAGTCCCTGTTGGTGGAATGGTCAGGTGTCCCAATACTTTACCTACATGAATGACACAAGCATGAGCGATAATGGAACTGAAACGTGTTGGGGACTGCAGTAAGATGTGTGCAGTACCTGTGGATGCACTGGTCTCCTCTTCTCGTTTCCTGCAGACCGTGTTGGAGCTGGGAGTACAGCTCTTCACCACCTCCTCGTCATCCCTGCATCTGGAGAATGGAGCAAATCGGATGAACCACTTCAGTGTTTAACCACTAATAAGACACTCACATGTACTATAGAACCAAAAACTGTGTGTTCCAACAAACACACAATAATACAGTGATCTTATAGATACTGGCCATTATATCGGAAACACCACTGCACTTTAATAAGTCGTGGTATGTGTATCTAAATGGCTAAATGCAAAGTAGTTCTACACACAGATACAGCTCCCAGGGTATATACAGCAATCCTTAAGTTAAATTTAATACCTTTAAATACCATTTTTAGTACCTTTTGGATTGTTTTTTAAAACCATCACGACACAAAGTTGCAAGTGTTAATCAATGACCTTTCTAACGTTTTGACATATAACACAGTACAACAGAATAGATTCACAGACTCACTGATGTTGACACATATTGCACATTAGTGAGTAAAAATGAAACTACATAAAATGTGCAACGAAGACACAGTTCCAACAAACTGGCGCAGCAGCACAGAAAGTTGAGAGTGCTCTCGCCGACCGCGCATTCCATTTTTATGTTTAGTGGATAGTATATGCGACCGAAGTGCATTAGCTCCCATCCAGTTGACATCAATGGGTTTTTTTTTACAGACCGAACAATAAGCAGGTTATTCCCTACTACAGGCTTGAGCCAGTCCTTAAACGCAGGGTCTTTCATCCAGCGGTCAGAAAACTTGCATTTGCCCGTGACCGCGCTGATGGTGGTCTGGACATAAGCCTGTTGACGACCCGGTTGTCGAACAACCACTGAATACGACGTCAGCATCTAACATAGCGTACCGTTGAGACTCATGCATTCAAGCAAAAAAAATCTGTCGGGAAACAGCTTGTAGCCTGTCGGCGACTCCATCAATATTTACGCGAACTGCCGAAACCATTATGTTTATTATTATTTTTGGGAAGAATAATTAAATAGTAATTTAACCAAGGAAAAAGACAGCCTTACCAGAACTTTGTCTGCCGAAGCTTGTTTACCCATTGCTTATTTATCCCCCAACAAAACTTTCTTTTTCTGATCTGCATCAATCTCAAAATTGAGCTTTAGCGCCCTAGGTTGACGGAAATCCGTCATAGCGACGGAAATCTTTAATCCGTATGAGACTTCAGGATTGAGACGAGGATATTTGATTATGTGCACAGACACGCTAAAGCCTACGTTTAAAACCAAATTTAACACTTTTAATGGCCTTAAATTTGGCAATTTTGATTTATCTCTTTTTAATACTTTTTAAAACCCCACAGACACCCTGATAAAGGGAGATGGGTTTCAAATATGCAGTTTGAGATTATGTGTGCTGGAGCTTTACATAAGGTTCTGATTTAAAAAAAAAAGATTCAGCTGCTTCACCTTAATCCTTCCCAGTTTTTGTTACACTGAAAAACCTATTTTGCTTATCTGTTTGCAGGGGCAAGCCATAATGAATAGAGACACTGGCCGATGTCTTGAAATTGCCATTGGGCTGGATGGCTATTATCAACTGTACATTCAAGAATGCAGTGGGCAGAAGTGGACAATACAATATGTGATCAAAGACTTTTGAAACACAAAGTTTAATTTAGTCACATTGCCCCAATCTATCTTCGGACAAATAAAATATTAACTGAGGTGTTTTGAAACCATTTTCTACAATAGTTTTCTTAATTTCCTGTCACTTTGGTGAATTCTCCAGTATGAATTTGTCCCACTTTTGTTGCCATATGGCTGTGGCTTTGTTCTTCAGTGCTGGGACCAAGGAACTGTACCTAAACCCAAGCAAAAAAGTTAGCTTCATCTCTGAAAATGGGAAAGCATATATATGGCAGGAAAGAAACCCTTCCTACCGGATTGAATTCATTGCCAGCTCCTTAAGCGTGCCAACATTAGCTCTCAGACCACCAATTCCAACAAAGACTTCATAGAAATCATAGGATAGTCCAGTAGTCCCAAACAAGGTCGGATCATCAGAGCTCACCACCATAGGATGCCCCTGTGATATCAAGACGGCAGCAGGGTGATTCCGTAAATCTGACACCAACTTGAGCACCTACAACACAAACAAGCCTTTCATACTATGCTGTTTTTTTTTTTTTTTTTACTAACACCACATTGGCTTCCCAATGTAAATCATTTAAATGGCAATCAGGATCTTTTCATTTTTTTGTCCTTTTACGGATGAAATAATTGCTCATCTAGACATGACATTATCAAAAAAACTATAATTACATATAAATGTCATGCTACAGGATGCCCTTCCTACTTAAAACCAACTAAATATCTATCAAATTCACCTTACTTTCCTGTGCCTGAAAACTAAAACTGCACTTCAGCCATTGCTTCAGTGCCAAAATGTCCAGTTTTATGCTCTTTGATACCTGCTCAGGACCGATACCAACAATTTCTTAAGTAGTACTCAAGGCAACACACTGGCAACACTCACAGCCAAAACTAATGCCAGTCAGGCAAATGCATCTTCATATGACAAGCAGAAAAAAACATGTGAGTGCTGCACAATACATCTTAAAACCGTTATTGTGATATTACTCTCTGCAATATTGCTATCATGGAGGCTGCAATGTACAAATGAGCCTCTAACCTGTTTTGATGAAGGAAGGTATTCCGTCACTATTTAAATCTATTAAATCTTCACTAAGATATTTTCAAAAGGCCTACATTCTAGATTTGTGCAATATTTCTTTTTTTTTTTACACAAAGATGGTGGAAAAGTAGAACTTGGGGTTGGCTCCTGATTGGATTACGTTTTGTTTTTAAATGTGCAGTGGGAAAATGCCCTATAAGCCAATTTAGTTAAACAATGTTAAAAGAAGAGTATTCTTTCCAAGATAGACAGGTGGGCACAACTCAGCCTTGAATCAGTGTGTCATACATAATCCAAGCAAAAAGAAATAGAAAATCCAGGCTTAATCTAGACCCATAATGGACTTTTGTGAGAGGGGGTACCTGATTGGATATAGGACACACTTCAACTGGCACTCCTTTCATTCTGGCAAGCTTTTTTGCTAGAGGATGGTGTGCCAAGGCAAAACCATGACCAATGCGGGTTGTGTTGAATAAAAGAGCATCCAGAACGTTCCTGTCCACGTCCGTGCCATCTAAGTCTACACAGAAATGCACAGTGTGTTATTTTTCAGTATGTAATGATTATTGATTAATTTAAACAAGGGATTCTGTAGTCATACATAGCAGACTCCTCTTTTGGGTTGTTTATACCTTGCATTAACAAGTGTTGTGCCCAAGTCAAATTTCAAAGGGAACACTTAAACGACACAATGTAACTCCAAGTCAATCACACGTCTGTGAAATCAAACGGTCCACTTAGGGGCAACACTGATTTACAGTCTAGACTCTCTCAGTGACAAACAGTGTTGCCTCCTCCGTGACAGTGTTGCCTCCTCAGTGACGAACAGTCTTGCCTCCTAAGTGGACAGTTTGATTTCACAGATGTGTGATTGACTTGAAGTTGCATTGTGTTGTTTAAGTGTTCCCTTTATTTTTTTGAGCAGTAGATGTTACACTAAAATGTGTTTTGAGAGTAACCAGTAGAGATCTAATTTTGTTTTCCCATATGAAAAATCACATAAACATATACATCCATGCTTCCTAATTTACTTCCAAACACGCCTCGAGTTTTCCTGGAATGGTTTTGGTCTCTTTCTAGCACTTACCACATCTCTCATGTTATCAAACCTCACAGCTTAGTTATGTAAATGTATGTGGATATAAAAAGACTCTCCAGCTACAATGTGATTTGAGTTATCCAATAGCAATTCGATCTGATCAATACACAAACTGGGTGCAGGTCAAGGGCTTTTTATGCAATATAGTGAAATCTGATGGGCTGATCACCAAAACCGCATGTTGATGCAAGGTATAAACAACATATAAACAGTCTCTTTGAGGACTTACCAGTCTCTCCCGCATGGAAAAAATAGGAAAGATTTGCTTTAACCTCTGTGGGGATTGAGAGTGCCTCACGGAAGAACCAGATGGATTTTCCAAGATCCTCTCGTCCTACCTAAAGCAAGACTGAGAGTATAAACTTACACTGCAACTTAACCAAAACCTGGTGTATTAAATATTTGTAGAAAGGTCTGTCAAAAAATGAAGACGTAAGTAAGGATTCTCACCAGATCAAAGCCAGCAATGAGCTCTGGATATTGTTTTTGCATCTCTATGGTATCACTTACTGCTTGTTTCACCTGAGTCATACTGAGCGCTCTGTACACAGATTCAGAAAAGGTGTTTGTGCGTGTGTGTGTATATGTGTGGAAAATAGTTGGCAGCTAGTTGGTTTACATTTCTGTTAACTTTTTGGAAGACACGTTTTGCATCCTTACATAAGCCTGTGCAGTTCCTAGCAAAAAGTATGTATAGCTACTTAATTTGTTTGTATGAAGGTTTTAGCATAATGCAAAATGTCAATATTAGTTTTCATTCATTGTGAGCCTTTTTGTTTAAAACTATCCTTTTAGTCAAGTTTTATTAAAAACTTCCCATAAAATAATGAATTTCAGAAGCATGAACATTTTAAAAAGTGGTATATACTGTGGCAAGAAAATGTGTGTGAGCCTTTTGAAATTGTTTTTTCTGCATTAATTTGTCATATTATAAATGTAGTCAAGTTTATTTCTATAGCACATTTACAGCAGTTGTACCACTGCACCAAAGTGCTGTACAAGAATCATAATATAAAAGTATCATGAAAAACAAGCAACAAAAATGGCAACAAAAGATATAAATGGAAATAACTTTAAAAGTCTGGGAAGGCAATCGAGAACAGATAATGTACAGACATACTCACTTTATCCTGAAGAATTTTTTGATAAACTTGGGAACTCAGTGAGCTGGCCAGGCCCTGATGCAATAAAGCAGGCCCAAATCATGATGTTTCCTCCATGATACTTTGCAATTAGGGTGATGATTTTGATTATGACATGCCCTTGTTACACATGATGTAGTGCTGCGCTTTCTTTCCTAATAGTTTAATTTTATGTTCATCAGTCCACAAAACATTTTGAGAATACTGCTGTAGAGTGACAATGTGCTTTTTGCAAACTTTAGGTGAGCAGCTGTGGTCTTATTACTAAGCAGTGGCTTCCTTTGTGGTGTCCTGCCATAGACATGTTTTACATACTGTAGACTCACGAACACAGATGTTAGCCAGTCCCAACGATGCCCAGCGAATCTTTGGCTCACTTAGGGTTGTTTCTTTATTGATTACTTTGAGCTCTTGGGGTCATTTTGACTGGGCACATACTCCTTGGTAGAGTAGCCACAGTCCCAAAGTGTCTTCAGTTGTAGATCGTTTGCCTCCAGTTATAGATCGAACTGTACACTGGTGAATTTCAAAAGTCTTTCCAGCTTTATGCAAATCAACAATTCTTGATTGTAGATCCTCTGAAAGCTCTTTTTGGCAAGGCATGGCTCACATAAGCGTATTCCTCTGGTGCGGCACAAACTAAAAATTAAGAGTCAGTTTCCCAGACAGGGATTAAGCCTAGTCTTTGAATATCCTTTCCTTTTCAATGGAAAATCTCTATTCACAGCACTGCGTAATCCAGAGCTAGGCTTAATCCCTGTCAGGGAAACCGACCCTGAGTGTTTTTTTTCAGTCAGGGCAGCTGTAGTCTGCAGCTGTAATCTCCAAACTCATTGTCTTAACGAGACTCCAGGTATGCTAACACCTTATTCCAACCTAATTAACTCAAGGGTTCACAGACTTTTTTTATGGTTGTTCGCAGACATGAAAGATCACGATTTCCTTGTGTTTTTATTTTAGGCACATTTTATTTGCCAACAGCCTTGAATTAGATCAGATCACAATTTATGACAAATTAATGCAGAAAACCATGAAATTCCAAAAGGTTCACCTTTTCTTGCCACTGTAGAAAACCACCTGCCTTTTTATGGCACTTAAACTGCTCTGACAGACTGAACCATGGAAACCTCTGAAGGCGTGCTGTGGTATCTGGCACCAAGACATTAGCAGCAGATCCATTCATTCCTGGGAAGTGCAAGGTTGCGCCTCCATGGTCTGGACTAGTTTTTCCAGCACATCTACAGATGCTCGGTTCAATACAGAAGCTACTGTAACACTCTCACAAGAGAACAAGGCTCTCTTAGTGCTAATGTCTTCATGCCTGAATATGTCAGAACTGCTTTAGTGCAATAAAATCAAAATTTGCAAACTTTATTTTATTATCATTATTCCTTCATAGTTGTCCCCAATAAATCACGTTTAGTCTGTACTGTGGACATTCACTGATATAACTTTTGTGTTGTCTTACCTGTGGACTGTTACAATAATCCGAATCCCTATAAAATCTGGATGCTTCAACCTGAACTGTTCAGTTATATTTTTGTACATCTGGAGGGAAAAATCTCTGTCATGGATGCTGCCATCAAGCTCGTATGTCTGAAATAGAAAAACAACTAACTATTATTTCACACTAAAACTCACACTACTTACATGGTGAGTGTCAACATGTACCTTTAGAAGCCATCAGTATTTATGGACTATTTCATTTAAGATATTTCCTTCTAAACAAGCATGAACCATTCCAGTTCTGGAGTGCTACTACATGTGGTTCGATTCCTCATGATTTTATTTAAATCTACACTATATGGCAAAAGGTTTGTGGACACCTGACCATCCAACCAACACAAAGTTAGTTTCACAAACTGACTCACATCACAGAGTCACATTTGAAGTCACCAAACTCTTCAGTATAACCCATTCTACGGCCTGTGTTTGTCTATGGAGACTCATAGCTATCTGTCAGTTTTTATACACTGACTGAAAATGTCATAATAAATCACCAATTAGAGGCTGTCCACATACCTTTGGTCATATAGTGTAGAACATGAGAGCAGCACATTCAGAAGTTCATGTTTGTATTAATAAAGTAGCCAAACCTTGCTACTAGGACTTAAGTGTATTCAGGGTGAACATTCACAAACCCTGGACAGGCCTGCCCTCAGCTCCAAGTAAAATATGTTGTCATCATAGAGTTGTTGAAGGCCTTGGTAGAAGTAATCTTTAAAAACAGGTGCATAGGTGATAAGCCCTGAGATTGCAATGAATGTCTGCTCAAAGCGCTCCCACACTGCATCCTGGTTAGGATATGCCATGTCGGGGTCCTCAGTGAACAGTGTGAGGTTCTGCATCAAACTGAGAATGGATGAATGAAAAAGGTTAATTTCACCTCAGTTTGCTGTAGTAAAGTGTTTTGTTAACCCCGACTGTTACGCAAGTGTTTAGACTACGAAAATGTAATGTCTTTTTTAAAATCGAGGCACAGTATTATTCTAGGTCAACAAAATAATAACAACGATTAATAACAAAAGAGAAAGCTTATATTCCTTGAGCTGACTATATGACTAAAATCTCACACACACACACACACACCACACACATACACACACACACACACACACACACACACACACACACACACACACACACACACACATATATAAACAAATTAACAGTTCCTGGTTTTGATATAGGAGGATATTACATATGTCACAATAATATGGAGCACCTCTTGTCAAAAGCTGGTACATCACTGATGGAGGCCCTCATCTTCTCCAGCAGGCTCCACTGAGAGCAGCCCCACCGTGGGAAGGGTTGATATGTAGAGAATAAGAACTGCACTGACCCCATCCAAGTGAAACAGATGTAGCAATGAGGTCTGTATGTGACATTCATCACAAGCCAATCCACACTTGCCAGTGCAGAGCTGTGTACGTGTAGAACTGCCCCTTAAAGGAACAGAAAAGTCATTTTGTGTAAGAAAATATTGGCAAAACAAATAGTTCATGAAGCACAGACAGAACTCTTTATTATTTATTTATGTACTGTCTCAATTCTAGGTTGGTGAGCTAGTTAAATAAATCTGAAATCTTTGTAATGGAATTTAAAATGATTTTTGAGTCTAAACACAACACGCAAATTCAGTGTTTATTATCGTGTAGCAAATAAGTTTTCATTTTCAACAAGGTGTATCACTTTTATTTTTTGGATTATTCCTAGCAGTATAGCCTCTACGTTGCAAACAAGCAAGCTATCAGAATAAAGTAAATAAGCAGTCGTGAATAAGTGAGGACTTTTGCTACCCTAGACCAAATATGAACAAGACCAAACAGAAATCGGCATTTTAATCCTATAAACAGCTCTAAAAGTGAAATGCATCAGGTCACACTTGTTCTTTGAGGGTTCACCAAAAACAACTTGAGTTAGTGCTAATGGATAGTGATTAATGGATCATCCCTTAAAATTGCATTAGGGTTTCTCCCAATTGTACTATGACAAAGCCCTGCTCTAAAAATTAGAATGAAGACTAATAGCAATATTTAGACCAATGTTTAAGCAGTAGTTCACAGTCCTGCCCCTGTAGCAACCCTGGCCTACTCATTTTGTTTACTCTGTCTCAACACACCCATGCCAACTCAGGGAGGGTTTGTCAATGATCTGAAATACTAAAGAGCAAATACACCAAAATATGCAGGACAGAGGCACTCCAGAACCAGGACTGGGTGAAGGATTAACCTGCCTTGTTACCTTTTGGCATTTTCTGCAGCACTTTAAACAAAGGGCTCTTTTGGATTAAGGGCTTTGCTTTAAAGAAGTGCATAGCAGGAGGAAAATATGAAGCCATCATCTCTTGCTCTTTCAGCTTATGCAAGAATGAATCCATCCGCTGCTCTGCCGCAGTGAGCTTCACTCTGCCCCCTACTTGCTGGGAGACCTCCAACTCCAGCATCAGCTCTCTCTGGTGAGGGTCTGGTATACCTTTGCTCTCTTTCACAGAAGCTAACATCATTAGGGTCACCAGAGCTGAGGTACTGCATACTGAACAGGAAACCCTCTTCATGGCCTGTGTTAGTATGAGAGGCAGATCAGCGTTTATATGAACAGGACACACAGTTCTACATGAATAGCTCTAACTCAACACATCAACAATGTAGATTAGTGTTCCCCTGCTCCCTTTTATTAGATAATAATACAAATCTCCCTTCATGAGCAGAAATAGGAAAACTGTTCAGTGCTGTTCCAATGTCTCATTCAGTTAGCAACAGAAAAAAATACTGAAGACTGTTTTACTAAAAGTCAGAAATCACTAAGAGGTGGAAACAAAAAAGTTATCTTTATCTTTATCTTTACGTTATCTATGACACTTTTTAAATTTCTATTCAAGGCCATATTCTATTCAAGTTCATTATTTCTTCACAAACACACTGTTCTCCTGCTCATCTTCCTCACAAAAACACTGCTCTTATGGAAGTCAGAGATGAAAAAAAACCCAGTAAAATCTGTCCTCAAAAATCTCAGTTTAGATGCACTTTGGTTTAACAGAAAATGTATAAATAAAAAAAGTGCTTTTTTTTCCTCTTGGTAAATGCTTCTACATGTATGACTTGAAATATCAACTAAAATTTTGCCATTGTCGGCTTTCTTCTCCCTAATTAGTGCATAAAAGAAATCAACTCACCTTGCTTTAAAGTTTAAACCAACTGACTGTTCAGCTTTCCATTTTTATAGAAGGTTTACAAAATGAAGTTAATTCAACATCGCTGAAAAGCTGAATCGTCCTAACAAGTTCACCCAATAACAAACCTTGATTTGTTGCACTAGTTACAAAGCACACTTACCATTAAGTTGATATGGTCTTCGATATGGATTTTCTCAGTTAGTGCATATACTTTGCTTGATACCCGTAAGGATATGAGGAGAGATTTTACTTCCACCCAGTAATCCTGTCTTTAAAACATTCCACTTCCCCCATGGCTAAGTGCATGATGGTCAGCTGAACTGAGCACTTCATTATTCTGTGCTCACTGCAACAGTCAGGGTTGAGACAATAGAGGAACCATGGTTGACTCACGGAACATTCCTAGTTTCAAAATGCTGAAGTAGCATTTAGTAGACATTCTTCAGCCAAACTCCACCAATGTGGATTTCATTGCAGTCAGTTGGACACTTAACAGTAAATTCTTTAAATAAGAACAAAAAGAAGACAGTTTTCTTCTTCATTTATTATTTCCACATCAATATAATTTCAGTGTTCAACAAAAATGTATTTGGTTAATCTTCAACAGGAATGCCAAATAATCAAGACCAGTATTCACAAATAACTTACAAAGGGTGTACAACTGACTCAAGTCACTATTTTCCTTTTGTGCACTGGTAAAAACAAACCTAAAACATATGCAGACAATGTCTTAAATATTCACATACGATTAAGTACTTGTAAACATATGTAGCATTGCCTTTGAGTGGCACAGCCAATCGGGATAGGAGATGATAAATATCAGACTTTTAGCAGCCGATCAAGACACAGTCCTCACTGTTATTTCTTTTTTCAGCAACAGGGAATCACAAATTACAGCACATACACACAGAAATGTTTTTTTTCCTCAAGTTAAATACTACTCAGACAGACTAAGCAAAACACTTTCTCAGTTGTGGTCCTCAGTGTCCTCTGGGTTCACAGAGATGCTTAATCCATGAATTTCCGATTCTGATTTGCTCCAAATAGGGCAACTCTGATTTCAGGCATCATCTAAGGAAAATAAAATAAATATCTGGGTTAAAACCTGAACTGACACATGACAATGATGCAGTAAGGATGACGAGACCCAACAGATGACTGTTCTTTGAAGTAATTTCATGCACAGCACTGTGTCATATTGGGGATGTATCGACCTCTCTGGTTGAAGTGTGCTACTGTATTTCTAAAACTTTCAGAAAAGCACTGGTGCTCTGTAACTGCACTGTGCACTCCTGAGGATGTAGACATTTATTGTAGCATAAATTGTATGCACTGTCAAATCACTCGCTCTTAAATGAAATCATTTCATTTAACTGTATCAGTTTTAAAAGTGTCCTAATTACCCTACATTTCTGCAAATGTCATTTTTTCATGCATTCATAACATCAGACATTACATTTTGGAGTGTTTCTCAGCACGCTGATTTCAGTGGTAACAGGATAAACTCACTAAACTTGGCGGCTCGACTGACATTGTCTTTTGTTTACTTATATTAATATATAAAATGTTTGTTGCACATGTAGATAACAGGGTTGCCAACTCTCACACTCAATGCATGCATCTCAATGCAATATGAAAATAGACAACCGTATAATGAAAAATATACATAAAATTTAGTTTTTCTCTAGAACCATTGAAGGTAGGAAATGTTACTCAGTGCTATTAATCATGCAGCATAGTATTTCAATGTACTTCAGAAAAGATTAAAGTATTTTTTACTCCTGATTGAAAGACCTCACCTTAATAGCACTTTGTGTGGCTATGCTATCAAGTCAGACAAAACCTCCTCACTCGCACTGAATCCAACTTACAGATCTCCAAACAGCTGTATTCTGTACAAACTGTCTATTGATTTATTAATTAATATTATGTAGGCTTTTACCTTTACCTGCATTTCATGTCTAAACCTACATACTCTACCTGTTGTGCTATGAGTTCAAGCCTGCTCTCCAGTGTATTGGACACCTTGATCTTTCCGTCTGCATTATAGATCTCAATACCCCCCGAGCTGAAAAGACAGGGAAATAATACAGTTTAAATACTGACCTTTGAATGCCAGACCTCAGTAATCACAAAGGCTCTTAAATGAATTATACCCTACCGTAAGAAAATGCAAAGCTTTGGGTGTTTTGTTTAAAATTTTCCACTCTGACTGGAATCTAAAGCAGATTACACTCACATATCTGTGGAGAGGAAATTTTCTTGGTCAATCCGAACTTCAAGATTGTTCTTCACAGCTCCTTTGTAAATAGGAATATTTTTCTGTACAGCAGCCTAAACAGCAAAGAGACACGCATGTTACTCAAATCATATTTTGGTGCAAGAGTTCCTGTTATTTTTTCTTTATGTAGCGCTTTGTGCTGACCTGCACCAAGGCCAAGTCCTGCTTGCGGCAACGGATCGTCACTTTGGGTTCAAGCAACTGATAGAAACCCTGAGGCACAGAAAAGGTGAAAGTGAATACAGTGATGACCCAGTTTTACACAGATCAGGACTCGTGGGTCCAGTCACACTCTTTTTTTTTCGAGAACGAAACTGATCATTTTATGCGGAAATCTTCAAAACAACGCGGAACCTGCAAATATCCTCTGCTTTTTTTTTTGCTTTTTCCGTGGCAATATGTTTTTTAAAACACATTTTAGTTCTGGCTCATGGTGCGCTCTCTCTTACTCTCTCTGCCGTGACTTTTCCGGAGCGCGCCTCTCTCTCCTGTCTGTCTGTCTCTCTCTCCTGTCTGTCTGTCTGTCTGTCTGTCTGTCTCTCCTGTCTGTCTGTCTCTCTCTCTCCTGTCTGTCTGTCTGTCTCTCTCCTGTCTGTCTGTCTCTCTCTCTCCTGTCTGTCTGTCTCTCTCTCTCTCCTGTCTGTCTGTCTGTCTGTCTGTCTGTCTCTCCTGTCTGTCTGTCTCTCTCTCTCCCGTCTGTCTGTCTTTCTCTCTCTCCTGTCTGTCTGTCTGTCTCTCCTGTCTGTCTGTCTC